>JAZHYW010024437.1:0-62323 GCA_037355805.1 Ixodes ricinus | reverse complement strand
GAAGAATTATAGTCAGCTGGACAAGGAGGCGTTGGCCGTGATTTTTGGAATGCTGAAATTTCACCAGTTTGTGTGGGGTCGGCAAGTGGAAGTGTTTACGGACCATAAGCCGTTGTTGGGACTGATTGGGCAGGACTGTCGCATTCCTCTGCAGAGTTCCCCTCGAGTGCTGCGATGGGCATTGACGCTAAGCGGCTACAACTACAAGTTGTCCTACAGGCCAGGAGCCAGCTTGTGCAATGCTGATGCACTGAGTCGGCTGCCACTGCCGTTCACACCGGTGGAGGATTCAAGAATCCAAGACGTCTTCATGTTGGAGGAGCCTATCCTAGGGTCCTGTCGGCAGCAGTCATGGAGGCGGCGACTGGCCGAGATTCGGTGCTGGCTCCATTGCGCGACGCCTTGTGGTCTGGTGGTCACCCGCCACCTGGTGCTGAATGGCGACCCTTTGCGAACCGGCTAGAGGACTTCTCGGTCATGGAGGGCTGTGTGCTGCAGGGAAGTCGTGTGGTTGTGCCGGCATCGCTACGGACGGCAGTTTTGGATCTGCTGCACGAGAGCCACCCCGGGGTAGAGAAGATGAAGCTCGTGGGCCGAAGTCATGTATGGTGGCCAGGCATCGATGAAGACATTGTGACCAGGGTGGGCATTTGTGCAGTCTGCCAGGTACATCGCAAGGCTCCAAGGACCGTGCAGCAAACTCCGTGGCCGTTTCCTGAGCGGCCTTGGTCTCGGCTCCATGTGGATTTTGGGGTCCATTTCAGGGGTGTACTTTCTGGTACTGGTCGATGCTTACTCCAAGTGGGTGGAGGTTGTACGTGTGCCGTCCCCGTCAGCAGAAGCCACAGTTGCGTGTCTGCGGTCGATTTTCGCAATCCATGGGTTGCCAGATGTGGTGGTGAGCGACAACGGTCCAGCGTTCACGGGCTTTCTGTACAAGACGTTTCTGGCCCGTAATGGAGTGCGGCAGATTCTAGTTCCTCCATATCATCCAGCATCCAACGGAGCCGCCGAGAGAGTGGTCCAGACGGTGAAGGAGAAGCTAAAGAAGGTGCAGCCCGGAGACTTTGAGTGTAGGATTGCTAGAGTGCTGTTTGCCTACCGTACCACTCCTCACAGCCTTACAGGTCGCTCGCCGGCAGAGCTCCTCATGGGTCGGCGCCTGAAGACTGCATTGAACCTGTTGCAGCCAGATCTTCGGAGCAAGGTCCAGTTTCGTCAGCTGCAGCAGAAGGTGCTCAGCGACCGGTCAGCCAGGAGGGAACCAGTGCCGCAACCAGGCGATCCTGTTTGGGCAAGGAACTTTCGGCCAGGTCCCCGTTGGGTGCCTGCAGTGGTCGGCAAGGCTACTAGCGCATCGTCAACGGAAGTGCGGCTGCCAGATGGTAGAGTGTGGGAGCGCCATGGGGACCACCTGCGGCATCGGGTCAGCGAGGCAGAAGTTCAACCCTCAACAGAGGCTGAGGTCCTGGAGCCGCCGCTGCTGTCGGTTCCGGTGCGACAACATCTGGAAGAAGCAGATGAGGCAGCTCCTTGGATGCCCAACGTGCACGAGGGAGACGTCGCTCCAGGGAGTTCGGCAGGGGCCGTGGTGACCAACAGCCATGCAGACAGCAGTCCGCCCAGCATCCCGGTGCAGCCACAAACTCCGGTACTCCGAAGATCAACCAGATTGCGACGAGCCGTGCAGCGGTTTTCTCCTTGACGTCTGAACTTTGGGGGGAAGGGATGTTGCAGCCGGCCGGTTACCGCCGTGCGCCTGGGTGGACACTAGGGGGCACATCGTTCGTGCTTCCTATATAAAGCAGCGCGCCGCGCTGCTTCTGGTTCTTCTTCAGTTGCGGGCCAAGCCGGCCCGCATGTACAGTCTAATAAACATGCTTTGTTACTCGTAACAAAGCATTTATCGTTCTCTTCGAGTTCCCCAGTCTTGATACGCGATGACTGGTGCATCACATAGCTTATTGAGCACCTACCACAGTTGTCGTGCGAACGCAAGGGATATGTGCCGCGAGCGAGTGCTGCGGCACCAGTTCTAGGGCCGCTCATTTCATTGTTGCTCCGCCATTTTCTTCCATGGGCTGCACGATGCACCATGCCTCTTGCATTGGTCCGTTTGACTTTGATTGTAAGACAAACACAAGGCTGAGTCTGAGAAAGGTGTTTAGGGGTCGACCCAGTCCTAAGGTTAGACAAAAACCGACAACCAGACCGGTGGTGGTGGCTTATGTCCACGCCCTCCCCCATCAGGTTAAGCGAGTGGCTTATAAGTATAACGTGCCAGTGCTTTCTTAAGCACCCCAGAAGTTGTCACGACTGTGTTCTGCTGTTAACCGAGGGAGGACCAGCGATTTCCATTGTGATGTTAACCACCGCACTCCTTTTGTCCCATGCGCACTAGGGGTTGTGTACCAGATTCCCTTTACATGTAGTAAAGTATACATTTGACAAACAGGGTGGTGCGTGAACGTGAGGGCGAGGAAGCATTTTCTTGCGCTCCGTTCCTCCCCCGCTGGCCACTTAGTGGTACACTGCAGCAGGCACGTAGCCAGGGGAGGTGTTCAGGTGTGAGAACACCAACCGAAATTTTATTATATATATATATATATATATATATATATATATATATATTTATCTTTTTCATTGTGTGTGTGATTGCAGCAGCACCTTAAAACACCCCCGAAAATATTTTCTGGCTACGCCATTGCATTGCAGGGTGTCATCTCGATTCGGCTGAGGTGTCCATTCGGCCGACGGGCCAATTCGGCTTAAGTTTCGATTCGGCTGCACGCTCCCATTCGGTCGGATACCCAGTTCAGCTGAAAGTTTCAATTTGGCTGGATGCTTCAATTCGGCTGCATACCCAGTTCGGCTGGTTGTTTCAATTCGGCTGGACGCTCCAATTCGGCTGGGTACCCAGTTCGGCTAGATGTTTCAATTCGGCTCGACGTTCTCAATTCGGCTTAATTCTCGGTTCAGCTGAAGCACGTCAATCTGGCTATGGCTGGCTTGTGTAGTCCTCCTTTGCCTTGCAGACAAACTTAGCGGGAAAATTTTCCGCTAAATTTAGCGGGGAAATTTTTCACTAAATTTAGCGGGGAACTGTTTCCGCTAAATTTTGCGGGTAAGTTTCCCCTTCAAATTTAACGGAGAATTTTTCCCGCTAAATTCAGTGGGAAAATTTTCCCGCTAGCTTTAGCGGGGAAATGTCCCAAGATGCAACGCACGGTTACGCCGACGGCAACGGGGACGGCGACGCCGCTCATCCCGTGAACTGGCGCCTAAGAGCTGCGCTCTAAAACCTCTTTGTAGCAACTTTTATTGGAGTTTAGTACAAAATGGCAGGCGTGTGATGTGCTCTAAAATTTTTAGTTTACAGGTTTGGCGGCACTATTAATATTGTTTTTATACAACCATGTCTCACCGCGGTTATTTCAGGTAGCGCGTCCCGACCTGGGAGCATCCTAATCCCGGTAGTAATCCACGGCGCGTCCGCTTGGGAGACGGGGTTTGGAAAAATGGCCGATTAAAGCCAAAATAAAACAGTCGCAGCGGACGCTATCGTGTGTGATACTCCCGAACCAATACAAGCAGCCGTCCAGTTCCCCGAGTGGCCGCTGCGGGAGAAATGGCGGTGTTGCGATCGCCATTAGCTCAATCTCGAGTACGGATCGGTGCCACCTTTTCAGAGCAGGCTCTATGGCAGTTTCCCAACTGAGGGTTCTAGTAACGTTGGTATCGGCACTCCGTTTCCCGATCTGATAGTGGGCGCCGCCATCTTGGTGCTTAGTGCAGAGCAGACGCAACTGTCGATCGTCACAATTCAAAAATGCACTTTTCATCAGCTTTATATACGGTGTTAGGAAGCTCAGGTGATATTATTTTGCTCTGTCGCGAACTATTTTAACATTTCTAGAGGACAGAAAACCGTTTCTTTTACAAGTCATCAGCCCAGCGTGCGATCTCCTCAGACCACCGCGCGCATGTTCGGCGCTTCGCAAAGCGAGCAAATCACGCACCATAAGCACAAACACTGAACATGAAACCGGCCAGTAGCCTTTCATTGGAAAGACATACACACCTTTTCACAAGGGGGCAGCCATCTTAAGTTTTGTTGCTTCTGGTGTGCGTTTAAAGATCGTTTTGACCCCTCCACGCCGCTGGAAGGTGTTCACGAAAAATATGTGATTGTCACACGTTTTTGTTTTTGCATCACCTATATTTTCTCGTGTATTCCAGGTCAAAATGTTTAAATGGATTTTTCGTTCCGCATACCAGAAACAAAACACACGTGACTGAGAACGAAAAGAAAAAAGAAACACAAAAAAATGTCCATACTCTTGTTCTCGTCTCTTTGCCCTTTGACCTTCCGCCCTGCATGCACGTGGGAGATCGTCGAGGATGACACAGAGTTCGTCCGTGACGGTATCGTCGCCATCGCTGGAGCTGGTCGCGAGCGAATATGCAGTCAAAATGACCAGCTTCCAAGATCTTTTGATAACAATCACTCTCATCGCTGCTGCAATCAGTGTCAACGTGAATTAGAATGGCGATGTGGGGTAGCTGGTTCATACTGATAAAAGGGCAGGCAGCGTGCAAAAGACAGGGACAAAGTAGAGGTGCACACAGCACAAGCGCTGACCCTCAATTGAACTTTAATTAAAACAAAATCATCAACACCGAACACATCACGGGATGGTCAATCGACACGTGTCTAAATAGGCGATTTCTTTGCTGTGTAAATGCAGCGACGTCTGGCTGACGCATCTCGTATTCACTTTTTTAATCGTATAGGCATCTAAAATTTCCCTAGTAATTCGGTCTCTACCCTCGTAAATAATCTCTGCCTCGCACATCGGACCGCAGCGCAACTTTTTCAAGTTGTGTGGGATCTTGTGTAGGTATGGAATGGCAAGCGTGCTTCTGATCGGTCTTTCCTTTTGGAGGCCAGGTCCTCCCTTTAGATTCCTTAACAAAACCCCGCAACGCAAGAAAAAGAAAAAATCACGATGGTTGGAATTTTGCTGTTGTTAGCCGTTCTACTTGCCGACCAAGACTATCGCTAACCACATGACGAGACCGCTTGTCATTCCGTGTACCTACACAAAATCTCACACAACTAGAAAAAAGTTGCGCTGGGTGACGATGTACGCCTGGTGTTTTCTGCCCCTTGCAGGTTTGCGCAACTTTGCCCTAGAGTGGCGAATAAGAAAGGTAATGGCCGACCCCACTTGCTTGGTATAGCACGAAAATCAATATGTTGACAGCGAAGTGGAAGCCGTTTACGAAGTTCCCTTACGCGTAAAAAAAGCCTGTATTGGCCAGGCGGGCATATGCGTTAACCACAGATTGCGGGAGCGTGACCTGTCGTTACAATCCGAAGTGGGAACGGTAGGGGCCACTTACCCCTTCATTATGCTAGCTGTAAGTTTTACCCATCTTCAAGAAAGCGGGGATTATTGGTAAGGCCAGAGATCGGATGACTATACTTCGTTTCAGCTTACGTCCAGACGCAGCCAATGCTACAAGCGCGAGCGTGTGGCCCTGAGCAGTGTTTGCACTGCACGAGCCCGCGTGCTTGACAGGCACGCTGAAAGCCAGGAGCTCGCGCCTGTAGCATTGGCTGCGTCTGGACTTAAGCTGAAACGAAGTATAGGGAAATTTTAGAAGCCTATGGGTCATTCCATGTCAAACGTCCCAGACGTTGCGCTCGACCCTTCCGATCTCTAAAAAAAAATTTATGGCCTTTTGCCGCAATGTCCGTAGCCATGCTCTAAAATATTTTTGGCGAAAAATTTTTTTGATGACGTGAGCGCGATTTCAACTTTTAAAAACAGTGTGAAACTAGTCATTACTCAATAATTCATGAAAAATCACCTTTTTAGTGAAACTCCCAACAATATTTTTTTCTGAAATTTGCACGGCTTTCGACTTACAATATGGTTGGGCTTGTAAAGTTTTGTCTAATTAAAGTATTTAAAAAAAACTTTACAAAATTTTGCATTTTGTTTTTTTATTAAAAAATATCTAATTGCTCCCGGGACCTAATGGAACTTTTTACCGGCTGCCCTGCAGGTATATAATCTATAAAAAATTTTAAAACTGCTCAATTAAAAATCTTGCAGTAGAAAAAAATCCTAAAGTTGCCAAAAAGTGCGTTTTGACGCATAAACAGTCGTTTATTTCACCCTGAGGTGGTCCAAGTAAAAATACAAAATATGGTGGGTTTGGAAGAACAATCGATAATCTTTTGATTCTGAAAGTTTAATCAAATTAATTTTTGTTTAAAGCGAGAAAACAATTTTTGAAGTTGAACTCTGGCATCACAATCCGGCGTCGCTTCTTAACACCTCCTCGCCGCACAGCACGCCACCTGCGACGATAGCTGACACGATTTGGTCCGAAGAAAGAACGGAGTTTTCTGCCGCTTCCCCTTGTCCTTCTTTCCGGCTGCAAGGGAAGAAACGGCAGGTATCGTGTAATAATCGGAGGTGCCGCCAGCGTGTAGCAATAGCAGGCCCGTTGTGCCCTTTGTACCCGAAAGCGGCTCGAAACGCGATGCCTAAATACGGGCGGCATCAGTTGACGTGGACTTCTCCTAAAAGGGGAAACGCGATAATATCGCCGCGAAATCTAGCTGTCGCGCATACTGCGGTGAAAAGCGGAACTATTCAACGACGCAATAATTTGCCGTTTCAAAGCCGATTTAAACACAAACGAGGCGTGAGCCTCCAACTGCGCGCATTCGTTAACACCACATCGCCTCATCGTATAAGATTGCCCGTTCACGGGGCTTTTGTATTGCTGTCTACATCTGTCCTGACGTCGAGAAGAGGGAGTGATTGCGATGTGTACGTAAGAAATAGTTAGCTTACTAGTGGATGCTCTTACCTGGCAGCGCTAAGCATCTGCTGGTATCAAGACAGGGGAAGTCCACAGGAGGACACAGCCGCGCAAAACGGTCAAAATGGGAAAAGCCATAAAGCAACAAAAGTTAAAAAAAGCCTCTTCCCACCAATATGTACCCGACAACTCGAGGTCCTGCTTTCTACCTGCGTGCGCACACCGTGACACCGTCGCACGCTTTGCCGGGCTCGACGGTGGCGTGCTGTGCAGAGAAGAGGCGCAAGGAACGACGCCAGGTTGTGGCGCGAAAGCTCAACTTCAAAATGTTTTTTTTCCTCTTTAGAACAGAATTACTTTAATTAAACTTTCAAGAACAAAGGGAAATAAACTCTTTTGTAGAAGTCACCGTGTTACGTATTTTTCTTTGGGCCTCCTCAAGGCAGAATTGACGGCTCTTTAAACGGCAAAACGCAATTTTGCACAAATTTAGTTATTTTTTTCTGCAAGAGCCATATTTAGTTGTACGGCCTGAAACCTCTTTTGTGTACATTATACCTACAGGGCTGTCAATAAGAGTATTCACAGTCGCATGCAGCAAAGTCATAGTTCGTGACAAAACTAAAAATATGCTGAAATGCTCATATATTCCTTATTTTTTTAAACTGCTTCGAGCATACCAAATTCCATGACCATGATCCTAATTACATAGCAATCCAAAGACCGTAGGGTTTTGAGGCAAAAGTATTCCAGTGTTCCGTAATAAAATCTTACTTTTCATCAATTATTGAATGACTCGTAGTTCCACCCCTTTTACTAGTTCAAACCGCCATCACCCAATGAAATTTGTTTTTCGTCAAAAAATATGTTAGAGAGGCGCCACAAACGTTACGGTGAAGAGCCATCAGTTTTATTTTAGGAATCGGAGGTTGCCGTAGGACCTTTGGCATGGCATGGAGAAGTCCTGGTCACTTGATGCCGCCCGTCGCTTAGGCATCGCGTTTCGAGCCGCCCTCGGGTACAAAGGGCACAACGGGCCTGCTATTGCTACACGCTGGCGGCACCTCCGATTATTACATGATACCCGCCGTTTCTTCCCTTGCAGCCGGAAAGACGGACAAGGGGAAGCGGCAGAAAACTCCGTTCTTTCTTTGGACCTAATAGTGTCAGCTATCGTCGCAGATGCCGTGCTGTGCGGCGAAGAGGCGTTAAGAAGCGACGCCGGATTGTGATGCGAGAGTTCAACTTCAAAAATTATTTTCTCGCTTTAAACAAAAATTAATTTGATTAAACTTTCAGAATCAAAAGATTATCGATTGTTCTTCCAAATCCAGCATATTTTGTATTTTTACTTGGACCACCTCAGGGTGAAATAAACGACTGTTTATGCGTCAAAACGCACTTTTGGGCAACTTTAGGATTTTTTTTTACTGCGAGATATTTAATTGCGCGGTTTCAGACATTTTTTATAGATTATATACCTGCAGCGCAGCAGGTAAAAAGTTTTATTAAGTCCCAGGAGCAATTAGATATTTTTTTGATAAAATAACAAAAATGCTAAAATGTTCAAAGATTTTGAGTTTTTTTTAAATATTTAAATTAAACAAAACGTTACAAGCCCAACCTCATTGTAAGTGGAAAGCCGTGCAAATTTAAGAAAAAAATATTGTTGGGTGTTTTACTAAAAAGCTGATTTTTCATGAATTATTGAGAGATGCCTAGTTTCACACTGTTTTCAAAAGTTAAAACCACGCTCACATCATCAAAAAAAATTTTTCACCAAAA
This sequence comes from Ixodes ricinus, assembly GCA_037355805.1. NCBI lineage: Eukaryota > Metazoa > Arthropoda > Arachnida > Ixodida > Ixodidae > Ixodes > Ixodes ricinus. The sequence goes on along the minus strand of JAZHYW010024437.1, from coordinate 53,695 downwards.
ATATTTCAGGGTATGGCTACGGACATTGCGGCAAAAGGCCATGAATTTTTTTTAGAAATCGGAAGGGGTCGAGCTGGGACGTTTGACATGGAACGACCCCTATGCGATTAAAAAATGGGGTACGAAATGCTTCAGCCAGGGTTCGCCACGTTTACATAGCAAAGAGATTGCCTTTTTAGATATGTGTTGATTGACCACCCCGTGATGTGTTCGGTGTTGCTTATTTTGTTTCTATTAAAGTTTAGTGGAGAGTCAGCGCTTGTCCTACACCTTGTCCCTGTTTCTTTTTTTTTTTTGCGCGCTGTTTGTTATTTTGTTAATGTCGAAGACTCCAACAAAGCGAACTATGCCATAGACGTCATCTTCTCAAAACCGCGTGCTCGAAACGCGGAAAGTAAACGTGGAAGCTAAAGCTGGAGACGCCGAGAAAGCCAAGTCTTCGAGTACGTGCAAGGGTATACACCGTGTGTTGGAGGATGGCATAAGCAACCCAACAAATGTGGGGGTCCCGCATATAAATCGATTTCTCCACGAAACTATCACGCCATTTTCAAAACAAATTTAGCTGAAATACAGGAACATACAATGGGCTCTAACCGTATAGTTATCTCGTATTTTATTTTTGGCGTGTCTTAAAGGCTCCCTTGCAGGCGCAACTGAGCGCCGCGCGGGCCTTGAAAATTTTTGAGCGAATATATCGCGGCGCATATCTAACGGTGTATGCCAGCAATCTTCGACACACTTGTTCCATGACAAGGCGGTGCCGTTCAAACACCTCCCACTTCTTCCAGCGTGGTCTGACCGATGGTTACATAAAAATTATAGCGACGGGTGGAATTATTATTATTTTTTTTTCGAAAGAGGTTTTGGGTTTTTAAGCCCAATAAAATAAAAAAAGCAAGCATCGTTTTTTTTAATTAAAAGTTATGTTTACTTATTTAATATGAGGTGAGCCACTCACTTACGTTTAAGGATCACGACACAGGTACACCAAGTTATTGAGCCCGAAAACCCTTCGAGGCAGAAATGCGGCTCCCACCTAGCCGCCACGGATGGCGTCTGACATGCTCACTCACGACAGCGCGTTTGTGTCTCAAACGTTTCTAAGCTTTGTTCATGGCGGCTTCCTTGGCGAGGCATGAGGCGGCTCGAGAGCAGTGATGAACTGTCCTCGCGCCTCAGATGTAATTAGGCACGCAGTCATTTCGAGAGTATGTGTCTGGAAGCATAAAAAAATGTTGGTGCTCTGCGTACACTAAGTGACACCTTCTGCCCTTGGTCTTTTTACGGTTTCACATTTCGTTTGTTTTGAACATACGGTTTTTGTACACAATTTGCACGCAGGCAACCTACTTTCCAAGCAAGACGGCGATGGGAACTAATTTAGAACTTCCAGATAGCGTCTCAGAATGCTTATGCGCCCAGATATTCGGTCAGAAACCCAGCTGGTGCGTGAATGACAGGCGTTACGAGCTCCCCTTTTGCTGGCACAAAACTTCTTCCGCGTGGTTTGTGTGGACGAATTCATTTTAATTTTCCGAATATGCGGAAAAGTCAGTTCAAGGTTGTTAGCGTACGTTTCCGACGCTGTCAACTGCGCGAAAAAATAATTAGGAGTTTCCCGCTTATAAGGTTGAATGTCGTTATCACGAGCACAGTTGAAAATTTTATCTTCAGAGAGTTGGGAACTCCATTCAGCCCAGGTAAGTTTTTCCAAGAGCCTTATTTTCGTTCACATGTTTTTGTAAACATACCTTTATATATTGTAAATAATGTACAAAATCCTAGACAATTAAACTCTTTTTTTTGTCTGGCGTGAATTAATTACGAATTGCTGAAAGCTGTAGCTCCCCGTGAAGGTGACGATATATATCGGTGGCGATAGAATGCGAAAGTTTGATAACAGGGCGTTACCTCGATCAAACAATAAAACCGAGAAATATAAACACGCCTATATGAACCCACATCCAACTGTCTAATATTCGTCAAACCAAGGTATCGCGTTGTGGGTGCCTGTGACACTTTCACTAAAAACAAAAATCTCACCATAAGGAAAATTCTGTTTTCTGTCTTAGTGACCAATTCTTTTCACTGAAATAAATGCCGCAGGTGCCTAAAATGTGACTTCTTGGTTTGACGATGGACGTTGGCTCATAAACAAATGTAAATTTGCTGATTTATTTTTTGATCCAGGTAACGTCATCTTCTCAAACTTTCGCGTTCTAGTAACCTTTCGTCATATTCACATGAAGTTTCAGCTTTCTAAGGAGCTTATAATGAGTTTTAGAATAACGTAAGCAATTTTAGCGCACGCTAGCGCTATATTTAGCGCTTGCGGTAGCGCACGCTCCGCCAGAGTGTTTTAGAATTGCGTTTCCCCACCTCGACGGAAAAGCCCAAGCATCTCGCGTTTACAACGCCACCAAGCTACAGTAACAATTTTTATTGGACGGAAAAAATGCTACAACGAGAAATTACAAGTTTTTGTTTCGTTCATAGCGACATTTTACATTTGTCGAAATATCAGAATGCGACGGGAGCGCTCGACCGATTGTGTCCGCTTGCGTCGCCTCGGCAGTAGAGGTCTCGTGTACCGACCTTCGCACACCGTACTTTCGCCGAGAAACGTTCGCGCGTGGCAAGCACCAAGTTGCCGGCGATCGTCTCCCATTTCGCTGGGTTTTCCAAACCTTTTGTGACATGTACCTTCCGTACGAGTGCAATGTCGTACTCTATTGAAAATTGCAGTGGCAAGGATGCCGCCGATGTCGCGTTCACGACGGCCGCCCAAGCGGCTGCAGCCGCGATCCTGGGAGCTGCCATTTTCAAACTCTGCTTGTCTTGGCTTTAGCCATCTTCTCGCGCATCACGAATCCTCCTTGAAGGAGCGTAAAGACTCTTTCCGTGCGCATGTGATTTTCGAAAAATGATGTACATTAAAGTAGTGCACGCAAAGCGCAAAACGCGATTAGCGTTCAGCCCATGCACATTGGCGACGACGCTATTCTTTGCATGCGCTCTTCTAGAACTCATTGATTTCTGCGAGCCGAAAAACACGGTTTCAGTGTTTCTACCGGATCCTGTACTCTACATATGTTTCTCGCTGCGACTTCTTTTTATTGGCAAACTGCCTGTATTAGAAGCGTTCTGCGCGAGGCAGTGTCACATTGTAATGGGTCTAGTCTCCCCTCTCACGCACATTTCCCTCTAAAAGAAAGACAGGTTGTGTTTTCCGAAAACTATATTATTTTCATGGCATTGTGGTTTAAACACAGCTTCCAAGTTCCGTGAATTACTTACTAAAATAATGTTTGTTATCATGGTTTGTTGAATGGGTGCAGCCCTTTATAGTTTCACTTCTCCCAATGTACACGCTATTTTCCTGCAAACACCGTCGTTCCTAATTCCAGTTTCATCAAGGTAAACATGGTTTTCGCCAAGATAATCGTAGTCCAGCTGCTGGCTCTGATATTGGGTAAGTTCAGCATTCGACTTCGACGCGTTCATGGAGTCATGGTTTTCAAAAATAATTATTAATAATATAACTCTCTCGGATAACGGTTGTGATGGTAAGAATGAAAAAGAGACTCGCGTTTCCGGTATGGCGGTTGTAGGTGAAAAAAACAACAACAACTTAATTATAAGAATATAAGAAGAATGGTTAGAAAGCAAAGGTTATTTATATCAAGGTGTCAAGTTTAATAATAAATGCCCCGCTCACGAGTTCTCGCACTGGCGATATCAACGCAGCCTTGTGGAGAATGGGCGTGTAGATGCTCGAAGAAAGGGCTCGATGAAGTAAGCGGTTCCGGGGCAGCTTGGTTGGTTCAGACGTCCGTCCGGAGCATTACTATAGCTGCGGAACTGTGGGTGTTGAGCTGTTCCTTCACACCGGATCACTTTCTGTCTCGTGTCACGAGCGTGCACGTGCCCTCGCATCGGCTGCGGTGTCATCTCTAGCTTTCAGAGCAATCTACACTATCACAACTACTCCCCTTTCAAAACAATTGTTTACAAACAACTTCAGAATCAAATTAAAAGACAGTGTAGTTGACCTTTAAAAAAACAATTGTTAAAAGAAATAACCACACGAACGCATCAATGTTTACCAAATAAGATCCATCAACATGCGTTGGCACATTGTAAGCGGCTTAAAAATCCTCCCCAAAGTTTTGGCCACGTCGTAATTCCGGCCAGTATACCCTTGATATATCTAAGTGTAACCCTAAAATCATACTCGGCGAGTAGCAAACTCCGCCTCAGCACGGGTCTGTTCAGCTGATTAGCTGAGTGAATGCACTCAGATGGCTGGTGATCAATGTGAACTGTGAAGCGTTTGCCAAATAAAAAGACAGGGAACTTTTCCACTGCCAATACAAGAGTTATAGGCATTCGTGCTGAACGGCGGAATAGGCAGCTTCCAGTCGCAACAACGTTCGGCTTGCATAAGCAACGGGATGCAGCCCGTGACCACGCGCTCTTGAATGAGCATGGCGCCCAGACATTTTCCCGAAGCATCTGTTCTCAGGATAAATGGTTTGAAAGGTCGTAAGACTTCAGCATCGGTTTGCAAGAAAGGACTCTCCTCAGCTTTCCGAAAGCTGTCTTGTGTTTTTCCTCTCAGATAACCTTGTTCGTTGCTCTTTTCTTTGTTAGCTCTATCAGAGGGAGTGATGTCTCGCCGTAACGGAAAATAAATTCCCTGTAATAGCCTGTTAATCTCCAAAAATCTCTTACTTCAGTCTTCGTTCGTGGTTGCTTAGCCTCTTAAATTTTCTTATGGGCTATGTCAAGGGCTCAAAATTTCCTTGACCACACTCTAAGTTAAATGACGGTTATTCGGCTACTTATAACCAGAAGATCGAAGCTGAAATTCCTTGCAGGACGCTTACAACCGGGAGAAAGTTGACCATTTTTTCCATACTCCACGTGCCCTAAACTTGTAAGGAAGGAATCAAATTGCTGTCGTTTCTCTCTGCTGCATTCAGGTTCTTTGAAAAGTACAGCGTGACTGCTAACATGATCGTTTCAATTGAGCTTAACACTCTGCAGCGATTTCACTCTTTAACTTCATTAAAGATTGGAATACACTTTTCTACAAGTCAATAAAGCTAATAAATAAAGACCATGGGTTTGCCCATTACTCCCACAGTCCCCAGAGCAGCCGAGTCTGAAGGCCTTCGTCTGCGAGGAGACGCCGGGAGCCTGTCGACGAAGACCGAGCGAGAGCTGAACCAGTGCGTCAAGTGGATCGAGGATGTCGTGCCAGCTTGGAAGATTAAACAGGCTCCTCTGGTGAAGTGGATACCGTACCTAGACAACAAGAAGTCCCAGAAGTGTGCAATTCTTTTTAGAGACTACACGAAATAAAAAAAAAAATTCTCATCCACTGACATTTGTATCAAGTTTATTGATTCGCAGTCAACGTCGCCTCAAGCTGAGCACACGTTTTTAGATCTTTCTGGGGTGGCCAGACGGACGTATCCGAAGAGTCATTAAATATAGCTATTGTAAGTAAACAATCTCAGCAAAAAAGAGGGCGAAACAATGTTTTTATTTATTTGACCTCAGGTGGTTGCCACAGCCAGTTCCACTCATAAAGGTATTGCCAATAGCCTGTGTTCGCGTATGGTGCATTTCCATTCGTTCTAGTGAGACCGATACAGTTGTGGCCCCACAAGGCTGCCTTAACGCAACCTCTCTTTCAATCTCTATTTCTGCATTCATTATCTTTCCGAGAACGGGGTAAGGAAGGGGAAGGGGGGGGGGATTACTAAGTCGTTGACAGGTCAAGAACGAAGTGGAAGCTCCTCCCACCCCTTTCCACTTTAGTAGAGCGAACGCTGGAGAGAAGGCGACCTCCTCTCCACCGTTTTCACCTGCTGAAGTGAAAAGAGGTGGGAGGAGCTTCCACTTCGTTCTTGACCTGCAAGCTGCTCCCGGAGCCGCTCCTCGCGTGAACGAGTGGTGCATTTGTGTATACCACGACAAACAGCGCACAAGCTTTTCCTTGCAACTTTTGGGAGTTGCAATGCACAACCGACTTCCACGCTAGGCGGCATGGGCGTCGGCGGGATTTCGTCTTGGGCGGGGGGGGGGGGGGGGGGGCAAACTAACAGCCCTTTTTGGGCGTGTGTGCTCAAGGGGAAAGGGGGAGGGTTCCACAATAAAATACGAAAGAGCTAAATACAGCTTGCAAGATACACATATTTTTTTATGAAACAGGTTTAAAAAGTACAATGCATCAGTAATTTCAACGTAGAAAAAAAAACATTTTTATATTTATGTGCAGGATCAGTAAAAAAATAAATAAAATGGGTCTATGTCGCGGCAAAACAACAAAACAGCCCATTTAGTTTATAATTCTCTCAGAGATAAAAAAGCACAAAGATTTTATAGACAAGTATTGGCATCATAAATGTATACCGTACACAATAAAATAGCAAGACAGTGCACGCAATTAAGTCGCACGCACTGTCTTGCGTGTGCCTTGCAAGTCACAGCAATGAACAATACCTTTTTTATTTTCATATTGCATAAATTGCTTTAAAAATTCTTTTTTTCATGAACTATATCCGATTGGAATAGTCTTCACCCATGCATCACTAATTCAGATTCACTTGAAAACTTCCTGCACCGGCTGGCCGCCGACTTGCTCATTGTGTCGAAATGTATTCATTTATATATTTTTCTTTGTAACTCTCTCCTACGATGCCTTTATGTTTGGGTGGAGAATTTATGTTTGGGCAAAGTATTGTGAAATAAATAAATAAATATTTTACGTTTATACAAGTTTTTAAAAGCTACCCCAAGTAGGCCTCTGCTCAAATTTACAACTCTAATTTTCTGCACAAAATTGTCTTCGCTCGTAATATTAATTCGAAGCATTTCCCGGGTTGTGGTCCGTGGAAAACATCTGAAAGCTGCGTTAGCTGTGTTGGAAAGCTAGCACGGCGGGGCTACCGCCGGAGGGTTAGTTGCCGTTGTAACTTTCCGTATTTCCTCGACGCGGGTTCCCTTAGCTTGCCATGCTCGCTCTGTCTCATTTCAGAACTGGAGTAAAATTTTAGCCCGCTGGTTGTTATCTTTATATTGGTTGTTATATATCTGATCAAGCTCAGCTTTGCATGAATACTCCCACAGTTAAAGACGAGTTTGACATACCTGTGAGAGTCGAGTTGAGGGCAAAGTCAATGTCCAGCTGGCTCTTTAAAGCCGGAGGATGATCAGGAGTGACGGAGACAGCAGGTGCATCGATAGATTCCGGGTCATGACACGGCTCTGACGTAACATGCTTCTTCGTTGCACAAGATGGATTGTCATTATCACCGTCAGCTTTCCGTTTAAAAAAGCTTCTGATGTCCATTTTCACTCCTGACCCATATCAGCCTACGGTTATATAAAGAAGTGGGATTGGGTGCGGAATGTTGTCCCTTTCAAGCAACTGGGCCAGGAAGAGAGGCCAGCAACAGCAAAGTGTGCCACCCTGTCACAGATATTCGAGTGTCATGCGTGTGAACACGGTGGTGCCAACCAGGACGGTCCGACACTCCTCTCCCGCGTGAGTTATGGCCCGGGGGAGTATCGTTGTTGACATAATGCGAACAGAGTTTCGCAGAACTGCATTGTCTAACAGAGGACGCCTGGCCCCGATTTTGACCCCCCTCTTCTGCTTTCCCATGACCGCAACATGCTACGGGCAAAAAAGAAGAAAAACCCAAAGGCACATATACAAAACAGAGTAATGGCGTAGAAAGGGGATTGGTTTGGATGGTCGAACCCCCCCCCCCCTAAAATGCCGAAGCTACCCCTCTCTTCCCCCGGGGCCCGCTCGCTCCACTCCTTACGCAGACGGAGCGAAGGGGGAGCGCGGACTATCTCCAACTCGTAGCTACGCCGATTTGTTCTGTTGGGCTTTTTGGAAGAATCCCGCTCTGTATAGAAGACGCTCTGTTTTGGGGGCATTTTACTGACTTTCACCCGAATGTCTGTGATTCCTCACAGCAGAGGACTGCGGTGTTCTCGGAAACAAATGTTCCTCCCTAAGCTTTTTTTTTTGCCAGCTGGGCGCGGTTGATCGTTATTGACCGAGGGGAGACCTTATTCTTTTTTGTGTTTATTGCTGAAGGATCCAAAGAGGCAAAGGTGCGTGGAGTTTATTTTTAGTATAGCTTTCGGTTTCTCCGTTTGCTAGAAAAGCTATTTCGCGACGTCGTTCGATCCCCCGTACCCGAGAAAGCTGGGGAAGGGGGGGGGGGGGGTAGGTACTCTGGCTTGGGGGGGGGGGTAACTGCCCCTTTTGCACACCCTGCCGACGCCCATGCTATGCGTTGTCTCACCGTATACGATGGACTAAAGGCAAAAGCTACGGACCGCCAGACCCAATCACGAGCCACTTAAAAATTGCGCGGTATTTCGCTTCGATGCACGTGTCGGTGCCCGCGTCTCGGATTCTTGATGGGAAGGGGCGTACAGTGGTTCGAATCGAATAGCACTGAGTGACTCATCAATTTCACGTTGCAAAGAAAGCCACAACATACAGTCTCTTTACAGTGTCGAAGCTATAGAAAAATGCAGCGCTTTTTATTCGGAGCCTTATTCGTCCACCCCTAATCAATATTACGTATGTCATAGTTTAGCGTGTAAGACGATTGGACCTTTCGGCCCGTAGCTTTGGCCTTTAGTCCATCGTAGCATGAGACGAAGTATGGGCGGCAACACCTTTCCTTCGCAAAGGCGGGTTTTAGTCCGCCACAGATCGTGCTTTGGGTCTCACTGTTCGACAAAAGCCTTTCTATTGTTGCTGTGAATGACACAACCAGCAAGACTACCGTTCACAATTCTAATCTGGCTGTTATATGCTTATGATGCCTGGAAGGTGTTACTGTGCCTATTGAAACGTATGATAGAATAGCGGAAAGTTCGGCTAGAGAGATGACAATCCGATATTTAGTGAAAAGCGCGTTAGGTAGAAGGGGACACAGATCATGAAAAGAAGCTAACGGCACTCACTGGCTCATGCAATAGTGTTGCTACCAACGGTAAAAAAAGGTATACACATCTATACTCTCGTTAATTCGTGTGTTAGGTTATGCACTTGTATGAAATATTGACACGTGTTGGCCGTATTCATGAGGTACGGTGGTATCTGAATATTTATTCGATATCTTTTTTTACCACGGATAGTGCCGTCTCATTGGGGATAAAAGGGTGTTTGAGGGTCAAATAAATTTGACGCACAGGTGTTAAAACACGCCAAATATAAAAGACATATTATATGTTCCTATATTTTTGCTAAAACTTTTTCCTAAATGGCGCAATAGTTTTGTGGATAAATTGATTTTTATGCGGGACCCTTAGACCAACTTCATTCTGGAAGGCCACCATGTTTCGTTGGTCAGTGTCGTCCCTCACTCGACGCGCGGCGTCCCTTTGTACTCACTTGCAGACATGGCTCTCTGGGCGCCTCGCGCTTCAACTTCCTCGTTTTCCTTCCGGGTATCGAGCACGAGGTTCAAGAATGACGTCTACGGCATCGCTCACTTCGTCCGAGACTGAAACACTGATCGCAGCAATGGTGAAAGTGATTGTTATGAAGAGATGTTGGAAGCTGGTGATTTTGACTTCGTTTCACTGGTGACCGGCATTGACGACTATGAGATCGTCACGGACAGACTCGCCGTCATCTGTGACGATCTCGCGCATGCATGCCCGGAGCGAGGGTAGCGTTTATAGCGAGAGGCTGCAATCGTACTAAATGATCGTACCGTGGCAAGGCGAGCTTGGGCGAGCTTGAGGGCGCCTAGAATGAGAGCGTTCAACTATCACGTGATTTATCGGCGCTATGGTGTGATTAACTTGAACAGTGTTGCCTGGTCGTCAGATGAAAATGATCAACATTAGTAGATTTATTATTGCATTTATTAGAGCTCTGAAAATTTGGAAACTTGATTTATATACTAAGGAGCCTATGAGCATTCCAATTCAAGAATTTTAAGTAAGACGAGATGGAAGCCGAGAGCCGGTTTCTGCGCTGCGCTCTGTCTCATTAGGACGCATTGCCCGTAATTTCCACCCTATCTGGCCGCCGAGCCACAATCAATCGTTTCCTCACAACATCCGGAATCCGAGGACATTGGAGTTTTTTGCCTCCGCCCATCGCCCACTGCCTCCGCCTACTAAATTTTCTGGCCAACCTCGGCCTAAAATACCGCCCACGCGGATTTCGCTTGACTACGCTTCCTTGTTAGTTTTCTGCTCTGTCTCCCCTGCGATCTCTGCTATTCACTGAGGTTCTGTAACATGAACGACTCTGGCACCCTCGAAGTTTGGAAAGCCGATCTGTCAATCTGAGTTACGACCTGACCGCCATCAATTCCGTGCCAATTCCCCAGCCACCTCTAGATCCAAAAGTCTGCATTCCACGCCCATACTCACTCTCATATCATATGGCTACGGATTATTGCCGGTTGTATTTCCCTGAATTCCTGGACCACCACATCTGTGTCCCCGCTGTGCGCGGGCAATCACCACCAATAAAGCATCAGTAGTGTGCGACAAGTGTGTTTTTCTGTGCATCCCAAGTGCGAATTCCTCTCACTTCCAACTTATCGCCGCCTTTCTGCATCTGAAGAGGAGTGGCACTATATATGGTGCATGCCAGCTTCCAAACTTTAATGAATTTATCTTCCTGACACCTACCCTTTTACCTCGCAACCGGGTTCTCTCCGTCGTCCCTTCACAGTCCACGACACAAATAGCGAAGCCTCAGCGCACGCGTAATCTGAACATTTGGGCCGCAAACGTCCAGTTGATCAGAAAACTAATACCAGACTTTAGTGCCCTACTTGACGCATCTCCTAACACTGGGTTCTCACTATGCGAGAAATGGTTAAACTTATCAACTAAAGGTGAGAAAATCACGAAGACGGACCGATTTCATGGTTTTCTCCGCGATCGCTCTGGTTCCCGTGGGGGCGGAGGTCTCCGCTCATTCTCGTGTCGTCGACGATGTGACCTTCAGGACGCTTCTAGGCAGCCTTCGTTCAAGTCGAAAATGGACAGGCCCGTATCCTACTTTCAGCAGGCTATGAGACCAAGCTGCGCCGCGCCGTATACATGATCAGAGGCTTTTGCCAGCGCTCGATCCAGCTCTCATTGGAGCTGGATCAAAAGAGCGCTGGATCGTACGCCGCCTTCCACGCCCTCGACGCCTGTACCTCTGTTTTTGTTTTGGGCACAAGTTCGCCCCTATTGAAACGTTTAGTTTTCTACTGCATTAACCGTCTCTCTGTCTCTCATACGTGACGTTTTGGTGGAGTTGCGAGATATCGTAGCCCATAAAGCGTACCCTTCTGATGCCTCGCACCCAAGCCCAATCCCCCGGCTCAAGACGACCATCCGCATAGACTACCGAGACCATGGAAGCTGCCGGATGCAAGGCCTGCCCCCGGAATCCGGCCCCCTGCCTGCCAAGGCCTAGCTGTCAACGTCCACTATGATGAAGAGCCAGTCTGCGCAGACCGAGGCCGCTCCACCCATCGTCTATCTGCTCGTCGCTTACCCCGACGACCTTCCATGGCGAGGCCCACGAGGATGTGGAGGACTGACTTCAGAACTATGAACGCGTAGCACACCATAATGAATGGACCACCGAGCATGCAGCGCCTCCCAAACCTCCACTTCTTGAAGGGCATTGCGAGGTGGTGGTTCGAGAACCAAGAGCCTTCACTTACGTCGTGTAGCACCTGTATTGCCGGTCTAAAGATGACATTGCCGCGTGCGCAGCTAGCCAAGTCGGCAGTGCGTTTGGCTCCCACGCAAACGGGCCGAGTTTTGATAACTGGTAGAGGACCCACTTTTTTGTTATTTTTGTAAATGTAGCGTTCTGGTAAATTCGAGAACCCTGTTGCTTGTTCGGGGTTCGAATGTTCTAGGCGCCGAACCTTTTATGCCGATGGTTCCAGAAGCCCACGCGTGTACAGAAGGGGCTCCGCGTGGCGAGCCGGAGTCAGTCTTCCCCCGGCGCTTGATCCTGCTGTTACTCCGCCATCGACGCCTGGGATACTAGCCTTTTTCTATTTTGTTTTGGGCACACGTTCGCACCATTAAACGTTTAGTTTCCATCAGTCATTCGTTGCCTCATCAATTGTCATTTGTGACAATATTCACGAATCAGCACCGTAGACAGCGGACCGAAGACCTCCTTTAGAAAAGAACTCAAGGATCAAACAAAAGCATTACCAGCTTCGTGGAGGATGTCCTCCGTCGGAGTGCCCGCACTGAACCTTAGGCCATCGAAGAGAAGAAGCTGCGCGCCCTCATGAGAGGCGTGAAGAGTGAAATCTTCGGCGGTCTTGTCCGACTCCCCCAACGACTGTCGACGACTTTGTAGCGGAAGCCACATACATTGAGTGTAGACTGTCGGCCCGAGCAAGCCACTACCACTGACTCGCCAGCACCCCTGTTTGAGTCAACATCATCGCGGCGTGACCTGGTCGTCGTGGGTGTGTACAACATTCAGCAGGTAATTCGTGGTGTCGTTAGGGAAGAGCTCCGAAAGCTGCTACACGCCACTGACCGACCAGCTTCGCTCTCCTTCGCCGAGGTGATGTGGGAAAAAGGCCAGAGTGCCATCCAACCAGATGCTCCCACCAGCGTGGCAGCCCCCGAGGAACCCACGCTAACTTACGCCTCAATGGCCCGACGGCCACCGCCTTCTCCTCGCCCCTATGTCGCGCCGCCCCGACGTCAGTCTCTGCGCCGCAGTACGGCCGACGCCATGACGACCAGGACCAGCACGCCTGCCAGGAGCCCCATGCATACCGGAAGACCGACGTCTGGCGAACGGCCGAACAACGCCCTGTATGCTATCACTGCGGGGAAACCAGCCACATGTACCGATGGTGCAGCTTCCGCCAGATGTGGTTCCGCCGAACGACTCGGCCCTGCCTTGAAGAACGACTAAGGCCTGGTTCACACTTGCGAATCGGCGGGCGAATCTGCAAGAATTCGGCCGCCGGGCGTAGCGTCCACTGTGCATTGCCGCGGCCGATTCCGCTTCGGCGGCAGCGAATTAGCTGTAAGTGTGAACCAGGCCTAAGGGACATCGAAGAATATCGGCGCCGTCTGCATTCACTGTGTTTCGCCGTTTCAATGAAGGAGTATTTCCGAGGTTTACGATCGCCATTGCCACGGCGTCAAGCACCGCATCCTCATACGTCCTGCTGAGAAAGCCTGTCCCCCGTTTCTTGCCGGTACACCGCCGGGAAAACTAAGCACGGCAACCCTGGGAGTGAGGAGTTGCCGAAGACGGACGATAAAAAGAGCCTTCAAAAACGCCGCAGAGCTCTGACTCTACACCGGCACACTTGGAAACGAGGTCTCTGCAACGGTGTCAAACAACCTGAACGTTTTTATTGACGGCCACGACGCGTCAGCGCTCGTGGACACCGGAGCAGACCATCCCGTCTTGAGCGGGAAGCTCTCTCGCCGCCTTCGGAAAGTGAAGACACCATGGGATGGCCCCCAAATACGAGCCACCGGAGGCCACCCGATAACGCAGATCGGAAAGCGCACTGCACGAGTCGACAGTCATGGTGAGACCGGCCCCGTGAAGTTCATCGTTCGCAAGGGTTGTGCGGAATACATTATTCTCGGAATGAATTCCTTGTGCGAATATGGCGCCGTCATCGATCGGGGAGCGAACCGATTGACGCTACGAAAACCTGTCCCACCGTCGGAGGAACCAAACGTCACATCATCCGCGGTCCGAGTCATCGCCAACCACGTGAACCTGCCGCCGCGATCGAGTGTGTTGTTACCATTGTTAGCGGTAACGCGTAACGGGTTACTTTTTCGGTAACGTGTAACGTACTCGTTACTTTTTTCAAAACAGTACCGGGCAACGTATTTACGTTACTTATTGTGAGTAACGGGTAACGGAGTTACGTTACCTGTTACTTTTTCTTTCTAAAAATTAAAAAAAAGTTGCTCTTTAATTGTTTGTTGTGTGTCTAGGCGCCAGGTGGATCTTTTAGTTTTTCGATTTTTCTTTACGTTTTTTCTTGTACTTATGTGAAGCCGTAAAAAAATCAGGTAATTATGTTCAGTTTCTGCATGGACATAATGTTTCCTGAAATATGCCGCGTATTCATACCTGTAACGTCAACACAGTAAAGCGTGCTTGAAGTAACGTAGTACGGTAACGCGTTACTTTTATTTGCAAGTATCGAGTAACGTACTTCGTAAACTTTTTCCGGTAACGCCTACACACTGGTTTTTACCCGTCAGGACTGATGACGCTACTTGCGGCGAAGCTCTGCTGGAGGAAGTGTTCAGTTGCGTCTACGAAGAGGAATCGGCGTCGTAAGAGGTGGAACGAAGCTGCAGGGTGGGCGTGCCACGGTCCTCGTTTCTAACTTCCGACAAGAGGCGCAACACCTTACGAAATGTACTGCCATGGGCCACATTGAAGAACTCTGGGACTCAGCCACGCTCACCACCCTCTCAGAAGACCCGGCTTCATCGCAGCAAAACAGAACGCCGTCCCCGAAGCTTGACATCAACCCAAAGCTTCCATCTGATGAAGGACAACAGGTGCTCGAGCTTCTCGGTAAGTTCAGCGAGTGCTTCCCCACATCCTCAAGGGTGCGACAAACACCGGTAGTGAAGCACTGCATAGTTAACAATAACGATGCCCTTTCTGTCCACCAATTTCCATACCGAGTCTCTTAAAAAAAATTGCGGTGGCTTATCTGGGCTTTGCCAAGATACACGTAGCGTTAGCTTATGCGCACAAAATGAGAGTCGCTATCAAGCGGCTCCGGTGCAGCTTCAGACTTGGCTACTGCGCAACGGAGGCGGACAGCTGGGCACGCGGCGGCGCCAGTGCGTCTGCCGCGGCTATGACGTCACTCCTCTGGAATGTGCAGACCGGCGAGGCGCGCGGTGGCGTCGGAGCGCGCGGCGGCGGCGGCTCCGGCGCGCCAGCTGTGCGCGGTGTGACGTCACTGCTCCTCGCACATGCGCAGACCGGCGAGGCGCGCGCGGCGGCGGCGTCTCCGGCGCGCCAGCTGTGCGCCGTGTGACGTCACTGCTCCTCGCGCTTGCGCAGCTCGGAGCATGGCTCATTATGCGAGCCACGCGAAAGTGCTCAACCTCGGCCAGTGTAGCTCACGCTACAAAAAGAGAAGTCACTCAACAGCAGCTTTAGGAAATGCTCAGCGACGACATCATCCAGATTTCGAGCAGCCCTTGGCCTCTCCAGTTGCGCTTGTCAAGAAGAAGGACGGAACCACTGGCGTACCAACTTGTTTTTGAGTGGGGAGCAAACATCCAGCCCACTTCCGTGACAACGGGCAATAACTTGCGCTCTTAGGGTGTTTTGGAACAATACTCATCGACAGGAATGCGCGGAGAGGCGCCACCTAGTGCTCTTGTGGGAAAAGGATTAAACTGCGTCTCAGTCGGAGGGGAAGGGACGACTTGTTGAATAAGCGAGCTCCAATCGCCCGACTTAAGTTACTCACACGGACTATAACTTGTCCGAAATCAGGAAGACGGAATCATATCCCACCTCGACTAAGAACTTTTACCGTTGAATGAACAGCGAAACTGGTGAGTCGACTGTCTTTGAGTCACATCGAAAGAAGCTATTCATCATATTTATTGGCCCGTTCACAGCGGAGGCGGATCCGAAAACACGGGGCGGATCAGCGCATTTTCAGCCGCAAAAGCGGCTGGAACGGCGCGGTTGGGGCGCGTTTTCAGGATCGGTCCGAGACCGATTTCTCCGAACCGCTTTCGGTGACGGGGAAGCGGTTCGCGAAAGTGGGCCAATAAGAACTCGATGCCGCCATGACGTTCGGTTGACGTCACCCTCGCACCAGCGGGGTCGGCGAAGAAGAAGACAAAACATCGGGTAAATACGAAAGTACTATACTGGACCTTATAAAACTGTATCATTGTCTTTACGACACAAGGAATTCGAAGTTTAAAGACAGTACTTACAAGGTAGAGCTTGGGAACAAACTCGGCCTGCATCTCGGTGGTGTCGATGTTATGTAGTTTTCTTGCCCTCGTGTTATGGCGTAAAATAAAAAAAGACAAGTTTTAAAACATTAGAGGTGGTGCCGCAGAACTTTAGTACACTCGCCTTTCCGAGGTGACGTGGCTCCCTTGGACGAAAAAAATGTTGTCACTTGGCTCGGATCAGATGTCCTCCAAAGAGCGCACAAACTGATCAGCTGCGAGTTGGGAAAACTACCAACTTCGGTGTGACGCACTATGCCAAGACTCAGCCGACCGAGCGCTATCGCAAGCGAACATCCTTCACTACTTGCCTTGTTCAGTACTTTCCTTGAGCAAAATTCGCTCTCACGATCGTATTGTTACGAGCGCGCGCACATGACTTTTGAAGGAATCCCCGGTGAACGAGCTCTAGTGCAATGGGGCACACGCCTCTATACTTCGTTTCACCTTATGTTGTACCGCAGCGAAGGCTAGAAGCGCGAGCTTATAGCGTTGGCAGCCACGAGAAGCTTGTGCCACCGAGATGTGCCCCAGAGCAAGGAGCTCGCGCTTGTAGCCTTTCCTGCGGTACATCATAAGGTGAAACATATAGCATCCTCGATCATCCGCACCGGTGCGCACAGGGGCACCGAGATGCGCCCTTTCATCTTCGATCAAGTGCACCGGTGCGCACCGGACGTCCTCGATCAACGAAGCGCACACTCCCGGTGCACCTTTTCGTTGCCCCAACGCGCACCAAGAAAATTGACGGTGCGCCGGGGTGCAGTCCCATCAGGCATTGCGGCCAGGAGCGGGAATCGAGAAGATGGCGGGAGTAGCAGACGCGCAGACTATCGAGATGGCGAGCCTGCAAAAACGAACACGCCTCGCAGCTGCACTAGATGAATTCGTCAGCTCTTCTGACGGCGAGACGACGAGCTTCTTACCATCACCGCGATTACCGGCGATTGCTGCAGTGGCAAAGAGCGCGTGAAAGGTACGAACTTCGTGGAAAGCGTCGCGAGGTGTTTCGATGACACCGAGGTACGGCTATTATCTGGTGTTCCTCTTTCTTGAACCAACAATGATGGCCCACATATGCATGTGGAATTGTCACCCGCTTCGTGACCCCGTCGACAATCACGTCTACGATGTTTATTTGTGTGGGACCGTCAAATCCGCGAGTAAAAAAATAGGAGAAATGGACAGCAGATGGCCACCGTGCGCTGGCCTACGCAAGAAAAAACGAACAAAACGCGAAGCGACGCAAGGTGGAGCTCGCCGCGGTGCACCGGCGCGGCGCAGTTTGTACTCGATGTTGCACCGACTTCGCGCTGCACGACCGAGGAGCGCTATGCACTGTGCTGGTTTCAGGGCGATTCCGGTGCGAGCTGATCGAAGATGCTAATAGTATAGCCTTAACATGCAGTCGTACCAGCATCCTACTCGGTTGCAAGTGTGTGAACAGGCCTTTATACAGCACAGTCTTCGCCGGCAGCTCCGACGGACTCGTGAAACTGTCGACCTTGAACGACGCTGAGGCCTACTCAAAAAGGTCGCTTTGTGGCCAGCGCACTGGCGTTGGCCATGTGCACCTCGCTGCCCTGCTGCCCCTCGGTTGTCTCCGTGAACGTCACCTCCTTAGGCGCCGCCGGTCCCTCGCCCTTGCTCGAGGTCTCGTCCTCAGGTTCCGGTGGGGTCTCGGCGATCGGTGTGGTGCTAGCCGTCGTCAGCGGACGCTGCGGCGCGCGTCTGTCGTTTTTCTTCTTGACTGTGCCATCCGTGTGTCTCAATGGCGGGAACCGCCCCTTGACCGCCGCCTCCGGATTCGCTTGGACAATGAAGAGCTCGATTTGTACGTCCTCACGCAGTGGTCGACGTCGTGTCTGAACCGGTTGCAAGTTTCGCACTTCGGCACCAGACGGAGATTTGTGTTTGTCCTTTGTCCCTCGTGTTCCCCTTCTCCAGGAATTATTTTCGTCGTCATGGAAGTATTCCACACAATAGTGGCGGCCCCGGACGTTAGTTAGCAAAAAACGGTGTTCGGAACCGCAGAACCAGTTGGCAGTGGCGGCAAGAAAATCTTAAACTCAGTCTAAGCTGAGTCATACCTGTCATCGCGGCCCGGCTGTGTCGATGAACGTACTCCGGTGGAGCCCAACATTCCAAGTCCACACTCGGTGAAAACCGGCAGTAAAATCACCACAAATGTTTTTTTATTTATTTTTATTTTATGCTTTGACGAAGAAATACAAAACATTTCGAAGGGTAAAGCAAACAACGCGAACATGAAGTTTAAAATTCTTTTGAATGTTCAAGACTTCAACCGGACAAGCTAAGATGTGCACAGCTTTTACACGGCGTACAGTTTCTGTAAAATACATCTTCACAGGGCGCGCATTCATACCAGCATTACGTAGAGCAATTCAACTTCACCGTGTGGCATGTAGGCTCTGGATCATGACAAAATCAACAGGGATTTCAGCGTTATTTTCTTACAGGGATAGACATAATTGGCTAAAATTTTCGACGACGCTCAGCAAGTTTCTAATTTAAACCTTATGTTTATTTTGACTAACTAAAATGTTAATTCGTAAATTATAGTTAAATATATAGCTAATTAGTATATTTTTGTCTTGCAATCTCTGGCGTCCGCCGTGGCTGGCAGTTTGTTCGCGAAAATAGTTATTTTTCCTTATCCGCCCTATTGGTAGGCATATATGAAAGTCTTCACTGAAATACCCGGGATACTGGGAAATGGGGGAAGGGAACTATTATTTTCTAATATATATTACGCACCAATCCCTGCCTACAATACGCCTCGGTCAGTGCTCTACATAACATTTGAGCAGTTTAAATCTTCCCTAAAGGCAGCCCATGTCACGTTTGTATGACACATGACGCGAATGACGCAACGCTTGTGACGCAAGGCACATTTTGTCGAGGGGTTTTCAATCATTAGCACCCAGTTACCGACAAAGTTTTTTCTTCTTTCAAATACCAAATCAATGGCCAAATACATCCAAATACGATGAGGATAGGATCCGAAATTCGCCTGGATCAGACAGCTTCTTGCAGACCACTCTTGGGTTTTGTCTGGGGTCAAAAGTGAACAGGTACACTGTGCTGAAAAAAAAAACAAGCAATATAGCGAGAAATAATGACAAACACTTTGCCGTCAAGTGTATGACACGAAGAAACTGCAGGCTTTAGTATATTTATCGGTTGCTTATCCTAACCTTTCCCGGTAGTTATATGCGGTTTCAGAGATGTCATGCAAACGCTCACAAACTCGGCAAGTCGCAAAATGTTAAAACTTATTGGCATTCGAGTTCTTTTGTAAACCAGTGAACCAGTAATTATGACGTCATGTGCAGGCCTTGTCTTCTAGGTGGTATCAATTAGATGTCACTGCCAAACAAAGAAACGCAGGTCGTGCCTCATCATGTGTTCACGCCTCGTGATTTGTACTTGGGCTTTCTTATCGGCTAATCCCGCATTTTCATTGACTGCGGGGCGACGATTTGATGCTCGGGAGTCTCCAAGCCTTGCCTTTCTAAGGCCGTCGGTGGCGTATTAGTTTTCAGTAAAATTAGGAAGAAAAGAAGTCAGAGGCAGTTAGACGAGGGTGAGGAGAAAGCGAGGGGAAGATTTTGAGAGAAGCTAAATCCGGGCAAAGAGACAGTGAAGGCTGGGGAGTTTTGAAGGAATTGTGCCTCGAGCCAGTCAGCCTAACCGGTAAATTCCAAAACGTCTAGCAGCAGTTCTTGCAATATGCCCGTCTTTAAAGGGCAGACCTATAGCTATTTTCTTTACTCTCTACTACAGTAGAGAGTATGATAATTTTAGCTGTAGATTTAACAATGCCAGTTACCAAAATTTTGGCATAAAACCGGAGATGGTGGCCAAAGACACAAGGTCGAAGTGAAGAAAAATTAATTATCGTTGTCCTTTGGGCGTAGACAATATCAACCTTTGACAATACTTATTTTGGCTGGGAAGGCCGGGGTGAAAGAGACATCTGCGGTTTACATTAGCATACGACTGTATAAAAACAAATAAATTATAATTAGGATTCCGTGTTTTTGGAGTTTATTTCCTTTGAAATCCGGAGGGTGTTTTTTTTGTTGAGTTTGTTCTTATTTATAAATTCGGTGTTTATCGAACTTTAGTTTTGTTAAATTCCCGATTCTTCGAAAATTCAGTGTGTATTTCACTATGTTCTCAATTTTTTTTTTAATTCAAAAACAAAATAAACAAAATCCGATTACCATGGCCCGTTGTCCTGAAGGACCTTTGACGACTGAGATAAAAGGCAAACCCGTTTTGTCAGTATTTCGAGATTTCGAAAAAAACTGAATTGGGATTTTCTCAGGCTTTTCTTATTTTGTCGTTGTGACCTCGCAATTTGGATCCGAATTGATGTAGAATATACGGGCGACTGTTCTTTGGAGATTTTTTGATTTTATCCAAAAACACGTACCCTAATTATAGTGATAATTAAAATCCCCGGAGAAGAGGAGCAAGGGGGACAAAGGACAAACACAAATCTCCAAACACAGCAAGGTGACTGTTGCGCGACCGAAAAACATTAGCCTGGTCCTGGTATCGAACCAGGGACCTCTCCATTTCCAGTGGAGCGCTGTACCAACTGAGAGAACCAGGAGTTAGACGTCCGTACAACAAACGGGTTTTATCAGCTGCCACCAGTGTAACACCAACAAGGGTGTACGGCCTGCATTTTAATGTTATTATGATACTGCAATTAATGCAAAGGTGCAAGCGAGCTGAACGAGAATGATGATTATGATATCTGTGTTTGGAGTTTTGAGTTTGTCCTTTGTCCCCCTGTTTTCCTTCTCCAGGGATTATAATTATCATTCTTGTCCAGCTCGCATGTACCTGCGTATTAATTGCAGTATCCTAATAATATTAAAATGCAGGCCGTTCACCATTCTTCGTGTTAGACTGGTGGCAGTTGATAAAACCCGTTTGCTCTACTGATGTCTAACTCCTGGTTAGCTCAGTTGGTAGAGCGCTCCACTGGAAACGGAGAGGTCCCTGGTTTGACACCAAGACCAGGCGGATTCTTTCGGTCGCGGGCAAGTCATCTAGCTGTGTTTGGAGATTTGTGTTTGTCCTTTGTCCCTCTTGTTCCCGGGAATACAATCATCATTCTCTTCCAGCTGGCTTGCACCTTTGCATTGAATGAAGTATCTTAATTAGAGACTTTTAATCTCAGTAGTTACCTGACCGGCGGACAGAGGGCGCTGATACACGCGGCACCACAAAGTGACTTCAATTTGTTGGTTTTGGTTTCAGCAGGATCGCGACTGTGTTGGTGTGTTATGTCGTTTTCGCTTAGTTTTGTGGCACAAATGTATCCCTTGTGGTCCAAAACCGATGACGGACTACCTTGAACACTACGACGTAGTTACGAGAATAAATTTTGGACGTTTTTACGAACACCTTCATCTGATCATGTTCCTCGTTTGGCCAGGTTCGGCGGCGAAACGACAGAAATGATGTCGGGGGAGCATTACGGACGTCTACGGCCGTAGCGAACGTGCCCGCTGACACTAGTTTCCACAGTGAAAAAGTAAGTCACAGTGAAAATCAGGTCGACGACCTGACTAACAATGGGCTAAATCGCATAGAGCAGATGTTTTGTGCACACTGTTCGGTATTTGAGGACACCAACGTTTTGTGAAAATTGCTGATCGGGAAACCCCCGTGTAATGACGTACTGAATACAAAAGGAAGCAATATTGCATCCATCGATACCTTTAAAGAAATTAAGTACTCGAGATATGTTTTGATGGTCCATCCTAGGCCGAGTAGGAAATTGGTTCAACTATCAGCTCTGCTAAAGTATTCATTAGCAGCATTTCACAATGTTAACCTTAGAAAACTATTTGGTTTACGGTCTTTTCCTTACAACGTATTCAGAATATGAAATAAGGGACAAACCCGCCAATTGAAGTCTAACGTCAGTCTTCCGTATAATTTGCGAGAATAAAATTCAATGGCGTAAGAGACTCCAGCAAGCTTGGCTCAAGTCAAACGCCAGGCACCACTTCATGGATTTGTGTAGACATGTCTTTATTTGTTTGAACAGATACGCTTTTAACTTTCAGCGGCGTCGAGAGTAAATCCAGCATCGACGGCGCTGTACTCGAGTGATTGTCATTCAGACGACTTCTTTTCGGCGTCATATATCGCGTGGCTCAAGTGTTATTGTGAGGTACTCCGAAGCTGTCTTTGACACGTTTTTCACCCGAGGAGACAACATTTATGTCTAAATAAATTAATGTAATTGGATAGAAGAAGCACAATGTATAATTCCTCTAAATTCAGAAATAAACAGATCTAGCGAATGTTTATACCGCAAAAATGATTCCCCATATAATCAAAAGCAACGTTTTTGAATTTGTTATGAAGGCAGAGCACGATGCTTTCAAGAAACACACGTAGTGACTACTTGCGTTGACTGTAGTTGCCTTCTTTAAGATCATAAATGCGTGATCATGAACATTTCTTGTGCTTCTTATTGCGCCACTAACACTTAGCCACTATCACTTAAGCAAATCTCCGCTGTCAAAAATAACTGGTCTCTTAACCCTCGTCTGGCTTAGATACATCTACGTACGCAATGTGGACAAGTGCTAACGCTGATTCATTTCCTCGCACGTATCCGGTACACCGACAGTGCGAATAGTCATAACCTGGTACAAAAGAATGTGCAGAGGTTGTGCACATCATGATGGCATGCAGTTAGGTAGTAAAAATAAGTATCAGATGACACTTCACATAGCAAGACAAAAATTCGCGGTAAAACGTGACGAAAAAACAAACAAACAAACGAATACAACGCCTTCGCCAAAGTGCGGAAAGGAGAGGGAAGCGACGATTTGAAGCCACTTTATGGCGGCCGCATCACGTGATTCTAAGATGGCAGCACCCGTGCGACGGAGGGTGAAAATGTCTGTAACGTAAGACCTGAGGCCATTTTCATGTGAACCGGAAGCTACCCACCCGCCAAAGGCTGTATGCGGCCAGAAACTGAGGGAGAGGAGGAGACAAGAGCGCGCGGAGACGTCAGAAATCCGGTTGAAATGATCACTGGGCAGACGCAAAGCTAGCTACCTTTGTCTGCACTACATTCATGGAACGCGTAAGAACGCTGAACGCCAGCGTCCGGCGTTTAGATTTTGCATTCAAACGCGTTCGACGAGCGCAGTAGAGACAAAGGCAGCTAGCTTTGCATCCACCCACCAATCATTCCAACTAGTGCCACTAAATAAGCTAGGCTTCAGAGTAGCGACACTTGGCCAATCATGGTTGCCATTTATCTGAAGCTTTATCTGAAATCGCAAGAAACGCTTTCCGCCCTCCAGAAATGTTTAAACAGTTCGCGACAGAGCAAAGCAATATTACATTACCTTCCTAACACCGAATCTAAAGCTGAGGAAGTCGCACTTTTGAATCATAACGATCGGCAGTGGCGTCTGCTCTGCATACGAACCAAAATGGCGGCGCCCAGAACAGTGTCGGGAAACGGAGTGCCGACAATCTAAGTGCAGCTCATTTAGTGGCTTTAATTCCAACCAGAGCTCGGCCTTCTGACGTCCTCGCGCGCTCTAAACTCCTACTCTCAGTTTCTGCCCGCTTTGCCTGGGGTAACATACGGGAGAAAACAAATTAACAATTAACAATCACATCTGACCGGAGAAATATGATTACGGTGGTGAATTTCCGAGCCTGATTGGAAGTTACTGAAAAAACGCCCCTGCCGCACGAACCCAGCCCAGCACACAATAAACCATTTTCAAAATTGTGCGCCACCTATAGTAGCTGCGGCACCAGTTATCCGAGTCCACCCTTGGTTGATCCCGTGCTCTGAGCATGTATCGGACGCGAGGGCAACGTCAGCGTTCGGTGCGAGTTCGGCTCAGCTCGTACTGGAAACGAACGCTGCGTCTACGTTCGGCCAGGACTCGGGTCCGATCGCACGCTTCGTGCCCAAGAAAGGGCGACCGCCATTGTTGCTTGATGGTGTTTTGAAAAGGGTCTATTGAGAATACACGTTTAGGCTCCTACGGAACTTCAGCGAGGTTCTGGCAACGATTCCCTCTGTCCTGTACTGACTTACTTTGGGTCGTCCTCGGTCACGCAGTCCTTCACGAATGACAGCATTTCGTCAAGAAATCTCAGGCAGACTCTGTCAGACCACTTCCCCTGCAAGAGGCAACAGGAGTAGCTCTTGAGTGATAGGTGTGTTGCCGGAGACTCGAGTAGGCGGTCACTGATCTTGTTCGCGAGTCCCACAGATAAGATATCACCAGATAACAGCTCCGTGTAGTACGTCTTGTACAGCATGCAAATAAGTCAATCCTAAATGCTTTTTGTACATCATCTTGCTTTATTAGCTTTTTGCAGTCCTATAACTTTAGAGTCAATTATTGGACATTAGGAAGGTAGAGGCAGTGACATTAAGCAAACATGTTGTGATAAATACGCTTAAATAATGTGTTCCTTTCGGGCATTTTGCATTAACACCTTATCATTAATTATTGCTCTCTTCGTCGATGTGGGTCGTTTCTACATCGAACTGTGTTATTTTGCCGCATGATAGTTCGACCAGGTTGCGCTTTCGTGTGCTGCTTGTCGCTATCCTACTTTTTACCAGCTAAGATATACAACTAAATATGAGTCGTTTACAACAATTTCTGGTCATTCTCCAGTTTATTTATTTTCTTAAGTTTTGACAACTTTGGAACTTAAAGTCAACGGCGACTGTTGCTTGTCTCTAGCTTGTGCACTAGTTTCTTAGGTTGAAACGATTGGCATTTTTGTGTATTTTTTAACTCTTCTTTCTAATTACCTTCAGAGTTTCATGGAGTTGTCTGAAGCACCAATTACTGGTTTGAGATCCAATGAGACATACATCTGAATAAATGCTCAACTTGCGAGTTGCCAATAATTAGGGTTTCAAGGCTCAAAAGTTTCAAGGCCATGCGGCGCCAAGTTAAATTTACTTGAAATGATCAACTTCCGAAAACAAGGTGAAATTTTTTAAAGAATGTCCTTATGCTGTTTCTTTGAAGTAAATAGGAAATGTCGATTCCTTGTTTCAGTCTTCAGGCAGCAGAACACAGATGAAAATGTTCAGCCGTTTAAGACTTACTTTAACCGTAGTAGTAAAAAACCAGCACGTGTTGGTGAGAATGGTTCGAAAACAGTGACATCTGTACTATCGCAGAAGTGCCATGGTACACATCATACATTCGTTCACCCCATGCCGGAAATATATCACTCTAAAAACACCTGGTCTTAAAATAACTCTTAGGGGTTCTTCGGCTTCTCCATACTTTGCCACCTAAGAAGTTTTTTTAAACACCCTGTAAAAGCGTTCTTCGTGGAAAACCTATATGGGATTCTTTTAAGCTCCTTGTTTGGTGCGAAAGTGCTCTTTATCGCTTAGTTGTCTCTCTAGTACGCCAGAAGGCGATTGTGCTTGATGCGAAACCGTTCTTCACGAGCTGATATAGTTCTCGGGGCGTCGAAATACCTTTCAAGAACGGAATTGTTTTAAAGAGTACAGTGAAAACAGCGTGTTATCATAACCTATAAATATTTCTCCTAAAACCATGTGACTGTGCTCTCAGGTATGTACACGAGGAGTGGTTGTTTGCTTGGTGTTGAAATAATGGGTGACTACTTGCTCCGCAAACAGGTAGCTTATGCCTCGTTCTTAGCTTAAAGGCTAAGGTAAGATGAGAAGAAAAACGTGTCTAAAAACACAGAATAAAAAATGTCACCAGAACGAACAAGGTCAAAGAATTTTCAAGTGGGAATCCCACACTTTTCTAACTTCATTGCCCAGCTTTCCCATTACACATAGGAATGATCCGGATTGTACTTGTTTAAATTAACGGAATGTCTGATTGGAAATATGGCTAAGAAGTAAGGCAGGTATTGCAGTCACCCTGGCCAGGGATGGCATCTCCTCGACGCTGTACTCCTTGACGGATTGCACCTCACCATACGCAGTCCGAAAGCCGACAATGACCCTAGGAACGCCTGTCAGGAAAGACTGGCTCCAGCAGGACAGAAGCTTATTCCTGATAGGAAAAAAATAAAAATAAGAGAACATGTAACACGCGTGTTACTAGAACAGTGAATCACGCAGTTCTTTATAAGATGTGCTTCGAAGTTCCGGTTCACGGTGATTTTTCCATCTTTCGCCTGTGAATTTGGCGATGCAAGTGTCTGCGAACCGTGTTCGGCTGTGCAGGTCCGACATGCACATGCACTTTTTCTTTCACGGAAAACAGGCTTCGTGCCGCTACTTCTATATACACCAACACGCCGTTAACAAACAAGCCCGTTTTGTCCACACCAGGTGTGGGTCGCACTGCGCTTGCGCAGAAACCAAATTCGGGAGGAGTAGGGCGTCTGCACATGAGCAGTGCCGACAGCATCGCCACTGCAGTGCCTTGACATCAGAGAGTTGAGTTGGTCCATATCACCCGTAAGCCAACTTTGTTCGGTGGTATACAGTGAGCCATCTCGCTTGAACAACATTTTTCCAATTTTTTTTTTGTTTTCTAATTAGTGATCTTAGAATATTAAAAGAGTGTTATCTTTATTATAATGACAACAATATACATATGCTTTCTAATAGTGCGAGAAATCGCAATGGGCGTAGCTTGTTTTAAAATTGAAGATTTAAATATATATGGGTAGAAATTACTTTTACTTTGTAGTGGCCGAAAAACACACACACACGCGCCTACACACTCACATACACACACACACACACAACGCGCCGGTCGCAGTTCCACACGGGCTCTCCGCTTGTGCCGATCGTCCTCGCCACCATAGAATTATTAGAGAGTTTAGAATAGGGGCTCCAAAGCATGGGGGCCCCGAAGAAATAGAGCTATTACCACTGCGCAAGCGCAGAACTCAAACTCCGTTTGGGGTTTTGGGATGGCGCTCGCTCCCCACGCAGAATTCAAGAAATAGCGAGGGGCCCCAATTGCATTGGGCTGGGTTGCGCCGGCAATCATTGCGGCGCCCTTATCGCTCGCTTCGGAGCAAATTCGTCGTGGTCGCTGCAGTATTAGTTAATTTCATTGCGAGTGAATTGTGCAACCTGCTTTCGCTTTGCTTTATCTCGCTCAAGTTACAAAGAATGAGCGGTGGGCACCCCCATTTTAAAGACCGTCCCTGATTCTGGCCGTTCCTCAGCCTAAAGAGACGCGGTAACCGTTGACATGGGAAAGTATTGCTACTCCCTGGCTCCGAGTGGATTTCGGTCGTGGCATGATGATGATACCTAGGGTGTCGCGAACTGGTCAAGGTTCGAGTTCGACCTGGGTCGACTTTTTCGAACTTCTTGTGAAAAGTTCGCCAAAGGGTCAACTCAGGTTCGACTGCTATGCACATGCGCGACGGGCTGGCCAGTTGGCTTCGGATTGGATGGTGATGGCTAAGGGATGAATTAAGGGCAGCACTGATTGGTTATTTCAGTTAACAGGGCACAAAAAATTAAGTTATTACCTTCTTCAGGGATTAAAAATAGTTATTTTAATTGAAACTGTTCATTAAAATAAAAATAACCCTTTGCATAAAAAAATTCTCCAAACCTTGACATGATTCTATCAAGGTCTGGCCACACTGTCCACAAAGTCGAACCTGTCGATCTGGTTAGAAGGTCGAAGGTTCGTCAAACCGGTTCGAACCAGTCGAACCCCGAAATTCGTACCTAAAAATGCGGTTCGACAAACGTTCGCGGCACCGCTAATAATACCTGCAGGTTGAAAACCAGTACTTCAAGGCTTCAAAGTCGCTCCCGCTCAGATCTAAATAGAGCAGCTGCTCGCAAAGTATGCTCGCTCACGTTCGTCTCAGTTTCGGCATGGTTGAAGGCCTAAATCTTCGGCAACAGACGGTCAAAGCGCACACGAACGCCCAAAAGATCTGAGAACGAGCACCAAATCGACCAAATTAGAACGCGTTACAGATTGGATTGTTTTGGCTGAGTACAGGACAACATTTATACTCATTTAACAATGTCTCTTGTTTTAGCCGGCTTTATTGGGATTTACCTTAACTATTATTTGTAAACAAAAAGTACTTGCTAAGCGCATATGTTTTACGTTCATTATTATTTTTTTGTTTTGATTATTACACTCGCTAGCCGCATTGGCGCTGCAAACGGGAAACGTAAGTGCGTTGCGAAACCCCTGTTCTATAAGCCGTCGACAACAACCTTGTTGCGTTTGGGTCCTCCAATTTCTTATGGGAACCCAAACGTTGGGGCCTCCTATTTTAAAACTCTCTATTACAACGTACGTTAGAGGTTCAACTGGCGCTAGTGTGCGGTGGGAAATTGAAGCAGACAGCAACCAGTCTAAAATTGATTTCCGGTATTGCATATTGCCAGGCGCTTCGGCGAGCGAGCGCGTGCGTGGCCGAGTGGCTACCGCGCTTGGCCTACGTGCGGAGGCTCAGGGTTCGATTCCTGGGAGTTACGCGTTTTGTATTTTGTTCTTTCAGTTTAATGTTCTGGTAAATTCGAGAACCCTGTCTTGTTCGAGGTCGGAATGTTCTGGTAGCCGAGCATTCTATGCCGAATGTTCCAGAAGCCCACGCGGGTACACCAGGGACTCCACGTGGCAAGCCGGAGTCAGTCTCGCCTCAGCTCTCGATCCTGCTGTTTCACCGACATCGACGCCTGCGATGCTATCCTTCTTTCTCTTTTGTTTTGGGTACAAGTTCGCCCCATTGCATGTTTACTTTTCTTAAGTTTTCATCGCCTCATCAATTGTCATTCGTGACATTTTGGTGGAGGTGATGGGTACCACGTTCCATGCCAGTGAAACGTACCCCTCAGAAGATCAGTCGGGCTCGATCTTTCTCCAGTCCCGGAAAGCTTATCCCCGTTGACGAACCTTAAACCAGGACCAGCCGCCGCACCCAAGGCTTGCCCCCAGAAATTCGTCGCTTTACCGCCGAAGACAACGAGGATTACGGCCACCACGAGCACCACGTCGCAGCTAGACGGAACACCAACGACTTCCATCGTCTACGTGCAGACCCCGCCACGGACGCCGGCGACTTTCAAAGGTGACCTTTATGAAGATGTGGACGACTGGTTCAGCCAGTACGAGTGCGTCGCTCGGTTCAACAGGTGGAGGGCTGAGCAAAGCCTACGGAACGCCTACTTCGCTTTGAAAGGCACGGCGCGCACCTGGTACGAAAACCACGAAGCGTCGATTTCGTCGTGGGAGGAATTCCAGGCCGAGCTTCGACACACCTTTGCTAAGTAGCAGCGACGACAGTGGGCCGAAGAACTTCTGCAAGCAAGAACCCAGGGGCCGAACGAGAGCGTCACAAGCTTCGTCCAAGACGTTCTCCGCCTGATGAACCGCGGCGATCCAAACGCTCCCGAAGAGAAAAGCTGTGGGTCCTGACGCGCGGCGTGAAAGAAGGCATCTTGAGGACTTGTGTGGAGCCCGCCTACTACCGTCGAAGGTGTCATCACTGAGGCCACAAACACTGAACGTGCCCTTCATGCACGGGCCTCACATTACCATAGCCTTCCCGGTTTCGCTGCCCTCTCGCCGTACAGCAGCAACACCCCGGACATCCGCGAGATCATCCGGGGCGTGGTCCGGGAGGAAATCAAGAAGCTCCTGCCCACGGCCAACCAGCTGCTTCGCTGTCGATAGCCGAAGTTGTCCGCGATGAAGTTCAGTGGGCATTCGAACCGGAGGCTCCTGCCAGCGCAACAGCACCCGAGGAGCCCTCTCCTACGTACGCCGCAGTAGATCGGAGACCGATGCCAGCTGCCCGGTAGCATTCGACGCCGCCTCGACGTGACCTACCAGCGCTGCACACTTTCCGACATCCGGAAGGGCAGCCCCAGCTCATCCGCACCGAACAACCAACGGAAGACAGATGTGTGGCGCACGACCGATCGACGACCACTGTGTTATCACTGCGGCGAGGTCGACCGCATCTACCGGAGGTACGCATTCCGATAAATGTGCCTGCAAGGTTTTGCACCGAGCGATCCCGCGACCCCGCCTTGGGGAATGACCAAGGGACATTGAGGAATACCTTTGACGACCTCTGACCCAAGTGCCGACCTTACCACGAGGTTCCCGTTCGCCTTCGCCTCGACGTGCGCTTTCACCCTTCCGCCGCTTCTAACGGGACAGCCTGTCCCCCCTATCTCGGTGGGAAAACTAAGTGCGGCAACGGCAAGGACGTGGCTTTGCCGAAGACGACCGAAGTAAAGAGCTTCCAAGAACGACAGAGCGCTCCGACTCTCCCGACGCTACGCATCTCAACGACGCCCCTGCCTCGGTGCCCACCAACCTAAACGTTGTTATTTACGGCCACGGTGCATCAGCACTCGTGAACACCGGAGCAGACTACTCTGTCCTGAGTGGGAGGCTCTCTCGCCGCCTGCGACAAGTGACAACGCCGTGGGAAGGCCCTCAGATACGAACTGCCAGTGGGCACCTTATTGCACAAGTCGGGAGATGCACTGCTCGCGTCGAGATCCACGGTGAGAACTTCCCTGTGAAGCTCGTCATGCTGCAAGACTGTGCGAGGGACGTTATCTTCGGAATGGACTTTCTCTGCGAGTATGGCGCCGTCATCGACCTGGGAGCCAACCGGCTAACGCTACAAAAACCTGTTCCACCACCGAAGGAACCCAAAGCGACGTCATTCGCGGTCCGAGTCCTCGCAAGCCACGTGAACTTACCACCGCGGTTGAGTGTTTTCGTACCCGTCGAGATCACTGAAGCAAACTAAACGTTTCATGAGGCGAACTTGTGCCCAAAACAAAATAGAAGAAGAATAGCGTCGCAGGCGTCGATGTCGGCGAAACAGCAGGATCGAGCGCTGGGGCGAGGCTGACTCTGGCTCGCCACGCGAGTCTCTTGTGTACCCGCGTGGGCTTCTGAAACATTCGGCGTAGAAGGCTCGGCGACCAGAACATTGGTACCACGAACAAGCAACAGGGTTCTCGAATTTACTAGGGAATTAAACTGAAAGAATAAATAAAAGACGCGTAATTCCCAGGAATCGAACCCTGGGCCTCGATCAGCACAAAGTCAAGCGCGGCAACCACTAGGCCACGCACGCGCTCACTCGCCGACGCGCGTGGCATTCTATATGGCAAAAAGTCACTGCGTATGCTCCCTGCGCTTGATTTTAAGAGAAAATGTCACGAATAATTCGTACGTTATTGGTAGCTTGGAACATTTCTCAGTCACGCAGACGAAATACTTTATTAGTTACGGTGTTTTGTTTTCTTCAAATTCATAGCATTAAACACAGTGCTACAACAGCTTCATTTGTGCATTCATGCATGCACTGTCGGACATTGTTAGCGCGATCACGGCGCCGGCGCTTTTCAGCATGGGGGATATATGTTCCAAACGAGCGAAGGACATCTGGAAAAGCGAGAGAGACGGCAAGAACGACGCCTCAACACTGGATTAGTAACTCTCTCTGCATGTAGACGATCAAAATAAATGGTAGGCCACGTAATTTAGTCCGACCTGCAATAAATAAGTACCGCTTTATTCTTTCTGCTCACGAATATATACGAAAATGCTTGTTCTACATTCAAAACATCACACGCATGCTCCAAATATATGAAAATAGGAAGACACCAGAGGACAAGGGCCCGGTTAAAGCTTCCCGGTGTAGGAAATTATAAAAAGAAACGCCTTTCATAACTCCTTATTCGTTACGTTTCGAACGTTTTTACTCGCTTGTAAAAATGCACGACGAGGTCCTTTTCATATAGTTACAGGACGGGCATATTAGCAATATATAAGCGCCACCCAAACACTGGCGAACCTTGAACATACCCTCCATTCCTTTCGATTCTTATTTTGTTTAGAATTGTCGCTCGTTTTGATATACCTTCTATGGAACAGAGGTTTGGCGTGAAATACAGCGAAGTTTAACTTCGTTCACCGGTGAAGAGGAATACTGTAACGAAAGCATTTACAGTTTTACTATGATAGTAAAGGTAGATAGTATTCGGTACGACCAAAATAACAAAAGTGAACCATGTTATTTTCCGGTGAAGAGACAAAATGCGCGCGCGTTCTTTCATAGGAATGCAAAGGAGAGCCGCAAAAGTAGACTAATTGCTGTCTGCTCTTTGTATCCCGGAAGTCGCATAGACACTAGCGCCAGTTGAACCTCTAGCATACATTACAATAACTCTATGGCCGCCACAACCTAATTAGTCTAGCTTTCGAAACTGAGTTTGAAACTACTTTCGTGTCAAATGAACATAACTGTTTTTCAGGGAAAAGGCTATTCTACGCATGATGTATACTCAAAATGTAAGTGGTATATATATATAAAAGAAACACATACACACACATTCGGAATGGCATAAAGTCAAATTTGCGGCGAAACAAAGGTTTACTTATCACTGGGCGCCATAATGATTAATTTCTATGGACCTTTGCAAAACCGAAGCCTAGTCACTGAGTGCGATCAGGTAGCTACATATCACAAAACGCTTACTATCCTTTAAAAAACAAAACAAAAAAACATTGAATATGTAACGTTACATGACACCGTGACAGCACTTGACATCGTGTCGTCAGATGACGTCATGACGTCACGCGAGATTAGGGACACGTGATACCGTGGCGGATGCCGGCCGACATCCTCAATTCAAGTGGCGGGCAAGGGGCCATAACAGCTGTCGCTGTAAAAAGAAAGTACCAAAACTCTACACCTCACAAGCAATCAGATACCCCTGACACAATATACCACTTTAAAGATAAGGCCTCGCATAAGATAACGCCTCGAAGCGTCTCGCAACAAGCGCGACGCTTGCACGCGGCGGCGCCAAGACGGACGCGTCTGCTCTCGTTGAGCTTCAGCGTTTTTGCCGCTTGGGGGCGGATCGGGCATGCACTGACAGTGACGTCATGCGGAGGCCTTGTCTTCTAGGGAGCACTGCCTAAACACGCCCTACTACTTGAAATGGGATTCTTGACCGCATTGCGTTTGTAGGAAAAAAAAAACGGTCTGCTACCCGAAGAAGTTGCGCTCCTGGTTCGGATGAGTCATGATTCTGGCGGTCTTGAACTCGACGTAAGCGGCAGTGGACCCGGGCTCTTGCGGCACGTCGTTGTCGATGGCGTCCACTTCGGCGGTGAAGAGGAGCGAGTGGGACCCCAGCCTCCCTTTCAGCACGACGTAGAACTGGTCGCCGCTGCGCAGGGGGGCGCTGGTGTCAGGAAGTGCCCCTGGCCGATCTGTGCACAACGTAATATCAAAATTAATTTTATTTTTTATTTTTTAATTGGACCTTGACGGGCCATCCAACAAAAAACCAGCGAATTGTAAAGTCGACTTGGGTTTGGAGCCCTACAGCTAAGAAACACAGTAGTTAAAAACAAAAATGAACGTCCACGCGTTTAGAAAGCAGTAACAGAAAATTCAAACCTTATTTAAAACGTTCGCTATATACAACATCCACAAACTCACTGCCTAAGTGAGCGCTTGCTTACTAGACAGGTGACATGAGCACTGAACTAAAGTAAAACGGACAAAGCGGAACAAACTACTGTAATACAAAATCGAAACAGAATGTAGGATACACGAAAGTATAGTTTAAATTAAGTACACGTAAATCCGTGCCTTCTTGAATAGTAGAGGTCTTGATTGCTCCTACAGTACTATTTTAACAAATAGGGTAAGTTATGATGCAGTGTAGTAGAAATTGGTTTGTGCGGATATGGGAAATATTTTATACTTCCAAAAGTTATATATCGAAATGTTATTCCTATTCAGTTCAATGAGTGCCATCAAAATTCAATCACTTCGTTTAATGACGAACTAAAAAGTTACGGAAGACACCACGCGTGTATAGTTTAGATGCCAATAATCTCGACTATTTTCAAGAGAGGCTGAGTGTGACTTGCATAGTGCATATTTGCAAATATCCAATACCTTTTCTTTCGGAGGAAGGAAGAACGCTCTGTTTTATTAAAACAATATTGCACCTGACACAAGATGATACAATTTTATGATAAACCGGAACCATGAATTATGAATAAGGAGTTTAACATAAACAAATAGCAAGCACTAAAGGCCCGTTCACACTCTTGCAACCGAGTACGACCGAGAGAGACTAGACTTGTTAAAACCTCTTAAAATGTCTGAGGACATGAGAACAGACTGGCATTCTGGCGCCATCTATGCGGTGACCCTGGAACTGCATTTCACAAGAGCGAAGGTTTTAGCGGGACTTCAGAGGTCAAATGTGCATAATACTTATAAGAAAGGCTCGTTTATAACGTTGACAAAAGCTTTTCGAGCCAAGAAAGAAAGGATAATGCGCGAGAGAAATAGAAATTATGCCGTACCGCCAAGTGTACACTGCCACCCAATAGATGGCGCCAGTGTGTCCTCTCGTTGTAAACGATAATAATATGTTTCAAGGCACCCGGTTCTAAGAGGTCGCACGAGTGTGAACGGGCCTTTTTACTTTACTCACAAACCTCTGCATATCTTGGTAATTAAATGGTTGATATGCTGATACCACGAAAAAATAAAATTAAAATATACCTAACTCACTGTGCTCTTTTCTCTATTCATTTGTGTTTTTATGGTTTATTGTATTTATATTTTATTTATACTGATGGTTTATTCTAATATTTTATTTATGCTACGTTTTATTCTATTATTTTAGCTATATTTATGCTTCATTTTATTTATATTTGATATATATCTATTCAAGCATTGCCTAATGCACGGTAGTTATTATTAGAGAAATGAGTTTGCGATAATCGAAACATGTGTGCCTCACTTTTGTTACGGTTATTTTAAGACACTTGACCTCGTATCCATAGGCGTAGATTTCGGGGGGGGGGGGGGGCATCGAGGCTCGTGCCCCCCTGGTGAGATCGGGGGGGGGGGGGGCTCTGGCCGGGCCATGATCCTTACCGAGACGCTGTTTACGTGCCATGTAACGAGCTTCTAGTGTTGGCATGCAAACAAAATAACAACCACGTTGCCTTTATTGACAAAATACATGGGGAATAAAATCCCAGCGTGCTTTCGTTAGCTTCAATCTCCAGTTCTGGCGAGAAAATAACGCGCACCATCCCCCCCCTTCCCCCCAGGAGAACTTCTCAGCCTGCCCCCTCCGGGAAAATGGAAAGTCTACGCCGCTGCTCGTATCTCATAGTCTATCTGAAGCTGGGTAAGTATATTGATTTTCTCATCAATAAAGCTGCCTTCATCGGAGTTAGAAAGAGAAACGCTGGTGTCATTAACATATCTCCATTGAAGCGCACGAATACATGAGGAATAATGGCATCGGCTACCAAGAAAGCGCCCCATTTTCTATTACACAATTTCCAGAAGTCGCTGATAACTTTTGAAATAAATAAGGGTACGACCTGAAAGTCTTGCGTCTGGTCCGGATCTCTACAGTGCTACATTTGGGAGGAGACTGGGTGCTCGGTGATGCGTAGTTTATTTTTACGGGGAAAACAAATCTAGTTTTCTCGCAGATAGCTTTTACCATTCGAGACAAGCATAGACAGCTTCAGGAAACCAATGCGCTTAAGTGAATCACTATTCAAAGTTCCAAAGAAGTACAGTACTTCGCCGTTTCTTTTTTCTTCTTCATGCGGTCTCCTAAAATTTTGGTTCAATCCAACGTGCTATTTTACTGGCCAAATTCACAAACGATTGCAAAGCAAGTGCTGATTTAATATTCGGAACAGCGGGATGGTTTGTGTCTGAACTACACCGTAGAAGTCAGTTTCGAGCATGTTCTCGGGAACCGAGAACATCAAACAAAACATTCACAGTGCCCGTCATCTCCGAAGTCGTGGAAGGCAGCATTCAAGGAACGTTTCCTTCTGATTTGTTTGTAATACATTAAACAGTTGTTTCGGGAGGGAAAAAGAACCTACAATTTCCCCAATCCCGCAGCTTAATTTCACAGAGAATCTAAATTGGTTATAGGTCACGTGAAATCAATTTCTCCTGCTAAATTTAGCGGGGAAACCAAATCGGTGTTTATATCACGTGACATCGATTTCCCCTCTAAATTTAGCGCAGAAATTGAATTGGTGTGTAGGTCACATGACATCAATATTCCCGCCAAAGTTTGTGGAGAAAAGCATAGACGGGCGGTCGAACGGAGGGACAGACGGACAAATGGACACATTTCTAGGGATAGGGGTTTCCGTTAAAATGCATTCCGTGTTAAAAAAAAAAAGAAGAAAAAGAGCACCCACTAGATGTCATGTACTGCTCGAACTTGTGGCCCCAAAAGTGCATCTGCTTCGCCAGCTGAGGATTCTGAGCCTCCCAAGCTCGCTGAGATTCGCTCTCGAACTTGCACAAGTAGAGGGTGTTCTTATAACGTGTGGCGGAGAACAGCCAGTCGTCGCGGGTACGGTACGGTGTGCAGGCCAACGTAGAGAGCAGGCCTCGCTTGCACACGAAGTTCACTCCTAGGCCCTTTCTGAAAGTGCCAGACAGAGATGCAGTCAGAGACATCAATGCGCAGCGGCCATTTTAACCATAAGTTATTCTGGTGCACGCTATAGGTCCAGTTGCCGCTAGAGTGCGCTGTTGGAAATTGAAGCAGACAGCAACCAGTCGAAAATTGACTTTCGGTAATGCATTTCTATGGGGGAAATCTAGTAATTTTTTTTCACCGCGCTTAATTATAAGATTAAATATTACGAATAATTCTTACATAAAAAAAGCTTGGCACATTTTTTTGTTACATAGACGAAAAGTTTGGTGAGTTACCATACGTTTCTTTTAAATTCGTGTAATTAAACACGGTTCTTAAATACCTTTTTACATGCATCTATGTGCATTGTTGGATATTAATTTTGCAAGGACACGGCATCTGCGATTTGTTTTCAGGGCATATTTATGTTCTAGAAGAACGAATGGCATCTGAAATCAAAAGACGTCAAGAACTACACAGTAACACCGAATCAGTAATACCATCTGCATGTGGATGTTCAAAATAAAGCGAAAGACAAGTTATTATAAACCTATTTGCAGTAAGTGAGTTTCGCTTTGTTCTTTTTGCTTATGCATATGTGCGAAGACGCTTTTTCAAAAGATTATTGATCCGCACGTTCGATATCTTTATGAATAGGGAAAAGCCAGCAAACAGGTGCCCGATAAAAGCTGGCCTTAAATGAAATATTATCATGAGGTACCTTTTATTGCCCATATAATTTATTCTTTACCCCGCTTGGTTGGTTTTAACCACTACGGGGTCATCTCTACAT
The DNA here is from genome assembly GCA_037355805.1 of Ixodes ricinus. Taxonomy (NCBI): domain Eukaryota; kingdom Metazoa; phylum Arthropoda; class Arachnida; order Ixodida; family Ixodidae; genus Ixodes; species Ixodes ricinus. The sequence goes on along the minus strand of JAZHYW010024437.1, from coordinate 16,343 downwards.
ATAGTGACAGGGCTGGCATATTAGAGAGTTTTAGTAGATCGTTCCGATGACTCCGATAACGATACCCGATACTCTGCCTCCGCCTTTGCGCTTACATATATAGTATCGTTATCGGGGGTATCGGAGGTATCGGAACGATCTACTAAAACTCTCTATTAGCAATTATATTAGCGTTATCGGAATGCTGGTGCAACTTAAGCACACTCTACACTCGGCGTCAACTATTTTGCGCTACGTCATCAAGGCCTGATTTGCATGCCTAAAGTCACTGGATCCTGGGAAAGTAGCGACAAGACCCCCTATGGTCGCCATTTTGGTCCGTGAAATGAGCAATTTCTCCTTGACCCCTCCTTTCTTTGGGAGCCGATCTAAATTTGCTGGTGACGGGTAGCCTTATGGAGACGTTTCTTGTATATCGAGATTTTTCTACCCACACACCGGCAAAACAAGCGTACATCTTAGTACCACCATCACATGCTGTGTCGGTGCTTGGAGGCACTGAAAAATAAGTTTACTGTATTGAAATACGCAAGAACGACAATATTGCCCTGAGCGCACCGGGGGAAGTAGGCAACGCGCTCGTGGCCTTACGGTTATGGCGCTTGCCCTCCTCGCAAAAAGCCAGGGTTCGATGCCTGGCCGCGGGTACGCATTTTTGTTGGCTGTAATGTGGTCTTCTGGTCAATTCGAGAATCGTGTTGCTTGTTCTAGGTCAGAATGTTCTACGAGCCTAAGCTTCTAGGCCGATTGTTCCAGAAGCCCCGCGTGTACAAAAGGGCTCCGCGTGGCGAGCAAGGGTCAGTCTCGCCCACGGTGTGGTCTCGCCCCAGCGTTCGACTCTGCTGTTACGCCGACTTCGACGCCCGCGACGCTCTTCTGTTATCTTCTGTAGGGTGCCTACATGTCTGTCTGTCTCAGGGCGAAGACATCCATTGTTGCACTGAATGTGTCAGCACGTGACGCTCTCGCGCACTCGGTGCGTGACCTGGGCGCTAAAATGGCGTCTATGCATTAGCCAAACCTACGCACCGGATTGCGCGCACTTCAAAATGCATAAAAAAACGATTGGGCGTAAAAATGGCTGGGATGTCACCACTCAAGCAAAAGCGCGCGCTTGTATGAAGGCACTCTAATCTTCTGTTTCCTTTTGGTTTGGACACAAGTTCGCCTCATAAAACGTTTAGTTTATTCAGTTACCATCGCCTCATTTGTTGTCATTCGTGGCAATATAATTATAAGAGATCCGTGGAGATGGGCATGATTGATAAGTTGATTGCATACACAGTGCCAAAGACGCTTATATTGGCGAGGAACAGCTCCAGTACGATGATGATCCATGGTGATCTTGGCGCGACTGGTTTAGAACGACCCGTGGAAGCTTCGAAGATTTGAATGAACCGAGATGGCGATTTCCATTGCAACGTACACAGATTCTATCTGTTTTCCGTTCTATATGTTCTATTCGTCTAAAACCCCAAACCGGTCGTCTCTGGCCGAGGTTGCTTCAGGTGCGTCATGCACCCAGTGTCCCCACCCCAGCCAACGAAGGCTCTGACCTTCGATGTTTCCTGCCCGCCGGGCGCGTCTGTGGATTCCATCTTCGACGCGGCCACGGGCATTGTCGGCACTGCCGAATTGTTTTCTGTACAACACCTGGGAGCAAGCAGCTTCCAATTGTCCGTCACCTCGTCGTCGGCCATGAGCCGCATCGTCAACGCCGGCGCCCTGAGCATCGGTGGAACCCTCGTTCCAATCGTCCCCGTCGGACCGCAAGTAACAGCCATAACATGCCTCTTACCGATCTACGTGAAGAGCGAAGCACTCGCCGCTGCCCTCGCGCCTTACGGGAAGGTCCTGGACATCCGCTTTGGAGTGTACCAAGACCACCCTACCCTGCGGACGGGCACGCGCTACATACGCATGGGGATGAAAGAGTCGGCGCCTGTCCCGAAGTTCCTCCGCGTCTCCGGCCATCGGGCAACCTTTGAATACTGCGGCCTCCGACGCGTATGCCGACGGTGCCAGCGGGAGGGCCACATCAAGGCGGCCTGCAATGTGCCCTACTGCACCCGCTGCGCCGCTTTCGGCCACGACTCCGCCAGATGCGCGGCCGGTTGCGGACGTTGTGGGGCGGCCCACACGACGGTGGACTGTACCCAACGTCGCAACTACTCATCTGCGGCCGGCCAAAGCCTGAACGAGTTCCCGGCCCTGGCATCGACCCCTCGGGATGGACCCCCTGCTACCCCTTCACCTGCAGCGTCGAACGCACCCGCTCCGACACCCGCCGTCGGCCCCACCAAGTCTACCGTGCCCTCTCCGTCCGAGTCCACCGAGACAACCTCGCCTGAGCTCGATGCGACGACACCGCAGCCCGAGCCGGCTGCCTCCATGGCCACGGGTGAAGATTCGAACGCGCCAGCAGCCATGCTTTTGAACGAGCCGGCAACCACAACTTTAAACGACGCTGAGACTAGCGTTCCACTCCCCACGAGCTCCCGCTCCGAGGAAGCGCCGGTACAACTCGAGTCCCCGACTGCGCCGGAATTTCAGTCCAGCCCGAGCCTCAACTGGAGCGACCTCACGGAGGGCTCGGACGAGGAACGCCTCGTCATCAACGAGACCGCCGGGAATGCCGCCAAGGGAGTGGAAGCCCGCTCAAGACCGCGTTACCGAGAACTACGCCGCAACGCAAGCCTGGAACAACGCAGACTTCGCAGCCGCAGTCGCAGCCGACATGGCGGTGCTGAGGAGGGGAAGCGTGTCCTTTCCAGTAGCGACGAGTTCGCGATCCCGCAAGGCATCCCATCCGCCGCAGCTTGCCTCAAGCGCTTACGGAACGACTTCTCTTTGCCCACTGGAAGCCCCAGCAGCCAGCCATCGTTCGAAGCACCCTCGGATTAACGAAGAGCCGGTGACTTCTTTTCCTCCTCTTCGCACGGCTACGGGCCCTCACCCTGAATGTCCAGGGGTTCCGCAGTGCGACCAAACAGGTTGAGGTTCTCCAGCTTGCCTGGACCGTCGTTTGCGATCTCTTTTTCTCCAGGAGACAAATTTCGTTAGGCAACGCGACGTCACCCTCTTCAAGCAACGTTATGCAGTGTATTGTTTTTTTCTTTTTTGCTACTACCCGGTTCTCGGGGGTAGGAATTATTATTTTTAATCGCGCGCTCATGCGGCAAAGCTCGTGCGGCTTTGACACCAATGGCCGATTCATCGCATTCGATTTTTTCCTGGACGCCGCCCGTTTTCGCATTGTGTGTGTTTACGCCCCGGCACTACCCTCGCACTCCACGGCATTCTACAAGAACTTGGATGTTCACCTCCTCGACGCGCGCCACTGCCTGGTCCTCGGCGATTTCAACTGCGTCGTCGACTAACGGCGCGACGTCAGGGGAGGTACGGCCGCAGTACGTGGAACGCCCACGAATTGAGACGGCTGATTGGACATTTCGACTTGGTGGACTGCTAGACCCTTCTCCACGGCGCCACTTTCGAGCACACCTGGCGACGTGGTAGGTCAAGCAGCCGCCTGGACAGGGTCTACGTCACCGAGACCCTGGCCTCAGCCGTTCAAGCTTCTGGGGCTGTGGACTTCCCACCCGCCGTCGGTCACGCCTCAGACCACCGGCCAGTGCTCGCGGAGCTCAGTCTGGCTCCCTCGATCGGGCACCAACGCTTCTGGCGTTTGGACTCCCGCGTCCTGCGGGACCCGACGAGCCGCGTCCGCCTGAAAGAAGTTTTGCGCCGGTCTCTCCTTGGAGTGACGCCAGATCCAGCGAACTGGGACCAAAAGGTCTTCTCGCATCCAATCAGAGAGAACACTGCTAAACAATAAAAACACTCCAAAAAGACTCATACACAAACACCCACGCACACGCACAAATGTCGGGCACCCCGCGGTCTTCCTCAACGACGGGAAAGTCGGACCCCCCGGGCCGCGAACCCGACTCCCGAAGGCACCACCAAGAAACCCTTGGTCAGTGGCTCTTCACATCTGGGAAGGGGACGCCAAACCAAACACAAACACAAAACGTACTCAGCGCGTCGGAAGTACAGCCGCCCGAGCGGTCCCTGTCCGAGGTTACGAACGGGCGGCGCACATTCCGAAGCGCGGGGGACGCGTCCCGCTCTCGTCCCCACTCCCATTAACAAGTCGCCGACGACCAGGCGCGGGGAGAAACACTCCAGATAACGAACCAACACGGGACCCGCTTCCCGGAATTCTCCGCGCCTGCTCGTGTGCTCGGGAGACTTCACACATCCCCAACAAGTATACTTTCGCTTCTTTGTATTTTCCCCGCCTGCTCATGTGCTCAGTACACCTCACAAATGGAAAACTCATTCTGATCATATAATCGCTAACGCTAATTCAATGCTCGAATATTTAAAAAGAAACTTTTCCTTAACCCCTATGTCCCTAAAAATTTTTTTGTATAAGACTTTAATATGTTGAAAGTTGGAATATGCCACAGGCTCACAACAATCTGGGATCCAGGTCACTGCACGCTCATAACAAACATCGAAGCCCTGCAAAATCGCGCCGCACGATTCATAGTCTGCAACTATCATCGCACCGCAAGTGTCTCATCTATGAAAACCACCCTAGCCCTGCCCCTTCTTTCCTCACGTCGGAAAAATCTCGTCTGTGCCTCTTCCATAAAATCTATCATTCCAACGCTTCACCGAAAAACAAACTATTCATTAGCCCCTTCTTCATTTCTCCCCGCATTGATAACGAACTTAAAGTTGGCATACCTGATTGCGAAACTTCAGCTCACATCAACTCTTTCATCCCTAAAACGTCATCTAAATGGAACCACCTTCCCGCATCATTAGTAGCTATTCCATCAATAGATTTATTAAGAAAAGCTCTAACTACTCACTGTTGCTGGGATTATGCCGAACTAACATTTAGAACCAAGTTGCCATGTTGTTTGAATTTTATGCAGAGCCAATATTTTATGTCCACCCCTCTGTAATGCCCCTGGGCCCTGAGGGTATTTAAATAAATAAATTAATAAATAAATAGCTCGCTCGCGGAAAACATTATGCAAATCAGGGAAATTTCTGCCGAGCGACAAGGCCCACAAGAAGTGCAGCCCTACAAGGCACTAGGCTCCAACGAGGTGAGAGGTGTCATCTACCTTCACTCATTACATGACGAACCCGAAACTCTCGTAAATGAACTCAACTGCAACACGCACAAGATCATCGCGGCCAGAGCCGTGGGCATCAAGAAAACGACTATTTTAATTACATTCGAGGGAAGAACGTTGCCCCGGCACGTTCGTTACGTCTTCGAAGTCTACAGGGTTGCAGAATACAGCCCAAGGCCACTAGTTTGTTTCGGATGTCACCAAATTGGTCACAAGACCGACGTGCCCCCCAATAACACCCGGAGGTGTGTATCATGCGGACAAGAACACAGAGAGGTGGAGGATCGCCAGGCTGCACTAAAGTACGTCAACTGCAACGGAGCACACGTCGCCACTAGCAACGAGTGCCCCAAAAGGAGAATTCCACCGAGAAGCGACTCGCACAAGAAGGGACAAAAGAAGCCCGCAGCGCGAGTTGACGAAGACCTCTAAGATAATATGCTCGTTTTGACGCCGTCACTTTCCCTGCCGCTGTCGGATCCGCCGGACGTTTAATGGGCAGATAGAGTAAGAATGAATCATGGAGAATTCAACCCCGTACGCCCAGGCCGCCCCATGGCCTCAGCGGCAGCCGCCGACAAGCAACAATTGCGAATGGGGCAACAGACTCCAACAGTACAACACAGAACAACCTGCAAATATCCCACCGAGAGACCTCTCCGCTTGGGAAGCAAGGCTTTCTGCAATGTCCCAAAAGGTTGAGGGAGGTCTGGCCTCTATCCAATCCAACACTAGGGAAATCGAAAGATTCGAGTTTCTAGCAACTGATATCCTCACCAGAATGAAATCCATCGGAGAAAAAATATACAGATACCCGGTATTCACCAATGAACGATAGCCACAAAGGAAACGTGAAACCGGACAATTCGCAAAGCAAAGACACAAGCCCTCGCCCCTGGATTCTTCAATGGAATTGCAGAGGATTCGCAAACAAAGCAGCGGAGCTGCAACTACGACTTGAAAGAATGGACAAGAAAAGACCGGCGGTCATTCTCCTCCAGGAGACCAACTCCGAAAGTGTTAAGCTTAGTGGCTACAAGACATACACCGCACCATTCATACCGAGAGCGATCCCGCACAAAAAGGGCACGGAGAGAGAAGAAGCAATGATCTTAGGACAGGTGGCCATTTTGGTCGACGAGCACGTTCCGCACCTTCAAATGGAATCGACAGCCCTGTGCAACAAAGCGAGAGAGGTAGTCGTAGTACAGATCAAGCACAACAAAACAACTCTTACGGTTGCTTCGACCTATATAAGGCCCGGCGTCAAAAGAGGTGATGATATGAGCTGGCTTGCACAAATGAATCCTCGACATAAAAAGGAACCCATAATAATAGGAGGAGGTTTCAACGCTCCACACGAGGAATGGGGCTACAACCGCTCACACCCTCGAGACAAGGTGCTGAAGAGCAAGTCAAAGGAGCTAGGTTTCGTCTTAATCAACGAACCCGGCACGCCCAGGAGGATCGGACTTCACGCGAAGCAAGCAGATACCACGCCAGACCTCACGTGGGCAACCGAGAATGTTAAGGCGAACTGGAGAACTATGCAAGACGCAATGGCCAGCGATCACCTGCCCATCAAAATCGAGCTACCGACCAAAGACCGGTACAAACGAAATGCACCCTTCATCAGATGGGATAATTTTCGCGAAACCATCCAGACGGCAACTTCCTCACTCCCCCTAGACCAACAAATCCAATTAGCAATTAAAGCGGCGACGAAAACCTACCAAGTTAAAGAAGGCACCCCTAACCCAGACCTACATTTGCTCAACCCTTGGACTGCTAGACTCCAGGCTCAACAGCGATACAGAAAGCCAAAACATAATATTCGTTTCAAGACTAAACTCAACATCGCCACGGCCAAAGCCAAATATTACACAATGGAGCTCAAGCGGCAAATCTGGAGACGGCACTGCAACTCGTTCAACGAAAAGACTGGCTTGAGAAGAATGTGGTGGGCATACAAAGGCATGTCCAGCAAGAAACGAAACAAGTGCACTGGTCAAACCCTCGCCATCAGGCTAGGAATCACGGAGAAAGAGCTTGCCGTAAGGGCAGGCGAACACTTCTTTCCGCAACCAACACCGAAACAGCTGCAACACCACTATACACAGAAGTGATCCCTGAACTCGACCATCCGTCACCAGCTAACGGGCCATTCAACATGGGGGAACTAATGGCGGCTCTGGCTTCGGCAAAAAACACCGCGCCGGGGCCGGATAGGATCACAACTACAACCCTCAAGAGTTTACCAGAGGAAGAGAAGACAGAGCTACTAAAGTGGTTCAGCGAAGTGTGGGAAACGGGACAGCTACCAGAAGCGTGGAAGTTCTCCACCGTAATTCCTATTCCCAAACCAGGCAAGCTCACTGACTCGATTCAGAACCTACGACCCATCTCTCTCACTTCGAATCTATGCAAGACAATGGAGAGAATGGTTCTGGCGAGAATCACTTGTCTCCTCGAAATCAACAGCCAGGCGTATTGCGCCAGACAGACCGGCTTCAGGCCGGGTCTTCCAACGCAAGACAGTTTGGCAATGATTCACAAAGACGTCACCTCAAAACGACCCTGCTACAATCCCCGCCTGATCGTCGCGATCGACATTAAGAAGACCTTTGATTCCGTACCCTATGACGCAGTCTTACGTGGCGCGGTAAACAAAGGGATCAAGGGGAAAACTTTGAAGTTTATTCGCTCTTTTTTGAATGAAAGGAAATTCGAGACGGCCATTGGACAATCCCGAGGACCGAAGACGAAGAACAAAATCGGAGTCCCGCAAGAGTCGTGATCTCGCCGACACTTTTTAAAATAATGATGGCGGATATTGCACTCTCACTCGAGCTAATCCCAGAATTGGGATACACAATTTACGCTGACGACATTACCATTTGGACGAAGAGCGGCAGCGTCTCCAAACAAAGTGTCACGCTGCAAAAAGCACTCGACACCATACAAGATTTTTCCGAACGAACGGGGCTTCAACCCTCACCCGACAAAACGAATTACATCGCCATCTCTGACCGGAGAAGGCGAAAAGAAAATGTGGGAAGTCGAATCAACCTTTTTGTCAATGGCACATAGATTCGTCAACAACCGACCATCAGGATTCTTGGTATCCCGATCGACGAGAACGGGAAAGCGGGAAGTTGGTATAAGCAAATCTGAAGCCAATAGAAAGAGGCGCTCAACCTCATCAAACGCACCACCGGCAAAGCTTGGGGAGCCTAAGATCAGGCCCTCAAGGCCATGGTCAAGGCCCTCCTTGTGCCTAAAGCAACTTACGGGATCAATTACCGGTTGTGTGCCGACCGACTGGAAATTAGCAAATGTAGTTCCAATTTTTAAATCCGGAAACCGAAACTGTGCAACAAACTATAGATCCATATCCTTAACATCTGTTCCATGTAAACTTCTAGAACATATAATCTATTCATCCGTGATGAAGCACCTCGCCACTACCAATCTACTTTCTCCTAACGAGCATGGATTTCAACGCGGTCTCTCTTGCGAAACTCAGCTATTCGAATTGATAACTGACCTGCACACCAATATCCATGCATCCTCGCAAACCGACGCAGTTTTCATAGATTTCGCAAAAGCCTTTGATCGCGTACCACACAGTCGTCTTATTAGAAAATTGCAATATCTTAAAATTAACGCAAAGGTAACTACGTGGGTTCGAGAATACCTCAGCAACCGAAAGCAAACCGTAATAGCAAATGGCATAAGTTCACCCCCCGTAAGTGTTAAATCTGGAGTGCCACAGGGATCTGTTCTTGGGCCACTTTTGCTTTTGGTTTATATAAATGACCTCCCTAACAATGTTTCATCAAAAATTCGACTGTTTGCAGACGACTGTGTGGTATACCGTCATATATCAAATCAATCGGATCGCATTGCCCTTCAAAAAGACTTGAATAGCATAGTGCTATGGTGTGAGACATGGCAAATGCAAGTAAATATAGAAAAAACGAAAACGATGACATTTACAAACCGTTCTTCCATTGTACATCATGACTACACCCTCATAGATTCAAAATTAGATAAAGTAACGTCATTTAAATATCTGGGTATTCATCTTTTAAATTGTTAAAACATGTTTCTGACTAATTTGTTTTTCATCTTTCTTTGCTGAAAAATTTATAGTAGGATAATTGATTGATCCTGTTTTTTGTTTCTGAGTTGTATAGGATTTTATAGCTTCTTCTCCCTATTTTTCGTGTTTAAAATTTATGTACCCTACACTACTGTGTTAGGACTGTAAAGGGGCAGAGACCTCGTCAGGCTGCACGCCTTTAGGCTCTGCCCATCTCCCGACCCGATCGGGAAAAGAAAGAATAAAGAAAGAAAGAAAGAATCGAAGTCCTAATCTTTCGTGGAATAATCATATAGACTACATTCTTAAAAGAGCAAATCAATCTTTAGGATTTATGTGAAGAGATTTGTACATGGCAACAAAAGAAACAAACTACTAGCATACACTGCTCTGATTAGGCGAAAGTTGGAGTACGCATTTATAATTTAAAACCCGCATCAAAAGTATTTAAATGACCGGCTAGAATCTCTTCAAAACAGAGCAACTCGATTCATACTCAAACAATGCGCACCTGTGAGCGTCACACAACTTAAAGCCTCACTTGGCCTACAAACACTTCAACAGAGAAGATATCTTGCTAGACTATCGTATTTCCATAAGCTCTTTCACTCTTCAACTGAATTTCGCGAAAATAACGTCATCCCACCCCTCGTATCTTTCCTCGTCATGATCACCCCAACATAGTTCATATTCCCCTCGCAAAAACTAACTTGTATAAATTTTCCCCGCTTCTGCAGGCCATGGACGACTGGAATGGGTTGGAAAGCGAAATCGCACAGACAACAAACCATGACACGTTTGTCTCATTGTTACGTGGCTCTTTATCATGACATCTATTTTGTTTTTCTTTTCTAAGTTGCACGTGTACGTTTGGTACCTTTATATTTCCATTTCTTAATTTCACCATCGCTGAGCAAGTCTTTTCTATAAGGTTTTCCATGTACCCTATTTTTAGTAGCACTTGTAAACTTCTCCTGTATTACTTTTTAAGCATTTAGAAATTATTACATGCCGGTGTGCCTGACCATGCACCATGTTACGCGTTATTGAGTTCTGTTAGCGTGATCATGTTTCCTTTTACATTTTCATACAATTGCAACAGTGTACAACTATGATGACATTCCATGTACCCCCTCTATGTAATGCCCCCAGCGGGCCTTTAGAGGTAATTAAATAAATAAATAAATAAATAAATAAATCTCACCAAAGCACAGAAGAACGGACTAGAAACACTCAACAGGGAAGCCTTAAGAGTTATCACCGGACTTCCCAAGTTTACCAAAATCGAAACACTTTACCAAATAGCAGGTCTCAACACCATCGAGGAGATCGCGAAAGAAAACAAAACAGGCCAAGTGCTTAGGCTCCAGAAAACCAATCCGGGACGGGAGATTCTCAAAGATCTCGGGTACTGTAAAGAAAACTACCCGGTGTTTACGGAACCTCCCCCACCCTGGGAAGACGAAATAGTGGTTGACACTAGACCCACTCCACAAAATCAAGGAAAGAATGAAGTGAAGAGAAGAAAGCACGCTGCAAGTAAACACCTATACGAGGTGTTAGCACTTCTCGAAGACGACGAGAACGCTATTATATACACGGACGCAACAAAAGACGAAAGCGGCACAGCCATCGCATACTACTGTGCCAACACCCACAGACGCTTCGCCGCTACTCTATGCAGCAAAACCAACCTCAAGGAAGCTGAACTTGAAGCTATTAAGAAGGCCATAATAGAATTCAAAGACGTCAAACTAAAACGTAGACTTTATATCTACACAGACTGCAAAGAAGCAGTGCAAGAATGCAGCAAACACGACAGTCGGAGCAAGACCGTCAGAACAATCAAGACGACAGGCCAAACAACTTCGAATTGAAGGATATGACATTAAAATTCGATGGATCCCTGGTCACCAAAGTATCCAAGAGAACGACGAGGCGCATGCAGCCGCACGGGAACAGGTATACAGGCATCCCTGCCCGGCCGAGGCTCAACTCGCCCCGTCGACAGAAAGGACACAATAGAAGAGACCGATCCGACTGAACTTAAAGCACAAGAACGTGAAGAGAGAATAAGACGTCTCAACGAACAACTCCAACAAGACGAACACCCGCTCTCCTCGACGTCGTACAGCCGATGGGAAAGCGTGTGCCTGCGAAGACTCCGCACAGGAACGGCCATGACCCCAGCCAGAATAAACAAGTTTAAAAGGAAAGACAACGAAGAAGACCCACAAGCCGGATTATGCGAAGAAGGCCTTGTGCCCGCGGATACACAGCATATATTCTGGGATTGTCCAAGTAGTGCCAGAAGAAAGAAAGAATGCTTTGGAGTCGCTCTCCCAGCCTGTGAGACCAAGCTGCCTGCAAGAATGGATCCTCCCTGTCGGCTGCCCCAAACACCGTAAGGCAATATTAGATTCCCTGATCGACTACATAAAGTCGGCAGGGCTTGTACATTGTATATAACCCCCTTCACTTTCCTCCCCTTCCTCCTGTTGCCAATGTCTAGTTTCAAGGGCGACGGGCATCCCCCACCTTCAGTTCCACAAATAAAACATTTTCTCAAGTCAACTTCTACGTCATCGTCGTTTTTTTCGCGCTGTTTTCTATGATGAAGGATATCACCCACGCTCGCACCGCGCTAACTTCTTGCCTGTGCGTATAGGTGGACCTTTGCTATCGCAAACCTCACGCGAAGTAAATATTAGACAGTTTTAGTTGATATTAAAAATAGCGCAAAATAGACGGGACAAAAAGACGAAGCAGCACACAGGACAAGCGCTTCCTCGTCTTTTTGTTCCGTCTTTTTTGCTGTATTTTTAATATGAATGTCAATCACCAACTTGCCGATCAGGCCAAGCTTTTACCAAGCTTAGTTGATTGTTTTGAAACGTCCGATAACAATATGATGCATTCTTAAAGGCGTCGGCGGAGTTTCGGGTGGTGTTGTCAGAGTCAGGGGAATAATCCACTAAAACTTCCTAAACAAAAGGATGACCCTAAAGATATTTTTAAAAGGTATTTTTGCTGGTGCACATTGCTAGCAAAAATGCTCTTCGTCATTGGTGAACAGTTACGCGGTTTCGCCGACCATTTTTCGCTAGCAGACTACCCGGAAGTGCAGAGTGGTGCAGCGATCGCTAGAGACGATATGTCTCGAAACCAAGGTGCACGTGTACTTCAAAGAGCAATCGACAGGGGGCACTGATGGTACCGCGGGCGACGCGGAGCGGTGTTCGCACTCATATTGATCGTAATAGTACCGCCTAAGGCAAATATTTCCAAGGTTGATGAGTATTTTACAACGAAGCTGTATACCTCTCCCAGCCAAGGAAATTTTCGTGTCGTTGGCGTTGTAAGCGAAAAACTCCCGGTGAACAATTGAAGGCAAAGCAGCATATCTGCTTTGAAATCAGGCATACAGCATTCAGCTCGGTATCCGTTTCAATAAAGAAAACCACAAAACAAGCACCAAAACCACAGGATGAATGATAAGGCGCGTGTGACCAATAGGAACACCCTCCCACGCGTTCCGGTCAAGATTAGGTATGCAGACTTCGAAAGGGGTTGACGTCATCCGAAGCCCCCATGTGAAGTACAGACCGCATAATGGATGATAACGGTGCCTGCAAACAATGCGAAGCACGTTCCTTCTCCCCGCGTGTGTTTTCGTGTCGGCGTTCTCACGGGAAAAAAGACTTCAGAAGATTGAAGCGAAAAGTACAAACACCACGCATACACCACACAGCACAACATTCGTTTCGATAAAGCATAAGCACAAAACAAGCATCATAACCATATCATGAGTGATAAGGAGCTCCTGAAAACAATGCGAAGCACGTAGCGTTCACCGTATACGTTCCCGGTGAAGATTACTGTTGCCCAAGCTGCCGCGGCGACGGCAGCTTGCGACGTGGAAAGTGATGTCACTAGCCTTTCATATATAAAAGAAGAACCCGCCTACACCCCGCTTCACCTTACGTACGGACGCAACGGATGCTACGAGCTATCTTAGCCAATCCCGTTCTGTGGACGTGGCCCGTGATACGCTTTCCGCGCGTCGCTGTGCCCCCTCTCTAAGGTCACGTGACACTCCCACGGCCTCCGATTGGGTCCGATGGCTCGTAACATCCGCTGCGCTTAAACGTAAGATGAAACGGAGTATAGCAACTGATTTCATACTTGCTGCAGCACCGCGATGAATAGGCCACGCATAGTTAGGACTCCCGAGGAGCAGCGTGAATACTGGGAGCAGTGAAGGGAAAAGAAACGGAAATACGACTTGCGGCGGCGTGCTGCGACCGGCGGTGGCATTTCGTATAGTGCAGTAGGCGATCGTTGCAGGTGATACCGCAGCTTCGCTGACCAACCACCTTCGCGGCGTTTATTCGAGCCCCAATATTTTTTAAGTAATTAATATTCCAATTATTATTTTACACTCGTAAGTTGACGTCCGCTGCGGTCTCTGACGTTATTTATCGCTTGAAGGGCTCATTCAAACAGTGCCCGTTTGCATATGTTGAGTAATGGTACTAGATATTCCATCGGGTGCCATTCGTGACTCGTATACCGTTGTCAGCAGTACAAGTACCAGCTGCGTAGGCTACAAGCGAAGTATGTATGCCTCGGAAACTCATAATATTCACGTAGGAAAACCTAAACGAAGCTGCCTGTGTAAGTGAACCTTTATTTTGAGTGTTTTTCTGTTTTTCTTAATTACGCTTTGTCGTTGGTGAAACGTCCTGTATGTTTTATTGGTACAGCTTGCGCTCCACCACCCGGTGTTGTGTTGGGGGTTTGTATTCGCCCCCAAAACCAGCCTTCTTTTGTTTACCGCTAAATATTTATAGTCAGCTGCGTCCATCGTGTCGCCTTGTAAGGTGCCACCGCGCGCTGTCACCGCGAAGCGACGTGAACGAAGGGGTCGGGTGGGTGACAAGTGCCCCAGTGAGCCTTTTGTTTTCCACATATATCAATCGTTCAGCCGCACCGCTTGTGCCGCCTTGTGATATGCCGCCACGGACTGTCGCCGCGAAGCGGCGTGAATGAGGGGGTCGGGTGGGGTTAACACGAGCCCCTGTGATACAACACGCCGCATTCCGCCACTGCACCTTCAAAAAGGGGAAACGCCGCTGCCGTTCTTGGTGAGAGCTGTGTTCTTATCTTAAACAAGAAAAAGACAAGCCCGAAAGGGTCAATATCGTCTCCTGCTTGCGAAAGAGCGGAACGTTCAAACAGGCCAATCAGGAACCTGGATTTGATCCACTGTTTTACTTCGTGAGCAAAGGGCAATACGCGGCCGAGATCGTCTTCCGCCGCCTTGTTACTATTGCTTTCTTCAACGAGCAATCCAGACGCCCTTGGAAAACTACCAAGTAATGTCTTCGGGCTGTCGTTCCGCAGCCAATGAAATCGAGTCGTTAGCCGATACGGGCGCCAAATGTAAAATCACGAAGCGAAAAACCTGGACGTACCACGCGCTGCGTTTTTTAAAGTTGTCATTGAGCTGTTGAAATATTAACCAGCATGGTCCGTTTCTAAACCTAGTTTTAGCAGGCAAGTTGGTGATGATTGAGCGTGACATAATTTTGTTAGCAGTGTACATATATGTTACCTGACTCGAGGCAGCGTTTGTCATCTGTTTCCTTAGAGCCAGGGTCACTGCTTATATGTACGTCATATAAAAGACAGTGAGTAGGCCTCAGTCACTGCGATATGCGCGGTTCGAATGCTGCGTGTCAAGTTTCTCCTCGAACTCGTTGCCATTGGCATTCGAAGCACATATCTCGTGGTGAGTTGGGTTCGAATCTGTTTTTAGACTATCTTTTGAGCGGTGTATAAGCGACCCCGGCTTAAAGCCGCCGACACTGCTAACGCATCATACCAAAGACAGTCTGCAAACACTGTCCGAGGCGTTTTCGTATGTCGGTCCCGTGACATTGGTCATACGAAAACTGTCTGCGGACAAAGCACACTTGAGGCTAACATGCTTCGAAGATTCTTGAAGCGGCAGACAACGTGTCGTTTTTATAGTGTATGGGCGGGGTGACTTATGGTGTATTCGCTCGAGAGATCCTGATCTTCCGAGAAAAAATGAGTATACGTCATAGGGCTGCGAGAAAGAGGAGGCGGTGCAGAAACTCCTAGCGAGCATTTGCACCACGGAGTCGCATGTAGTTGAGTCATCGGAGTTTTTTTTTTTTTTCTCGCAAACCTGCTGGCGACTTTCAAAAGCTCATAAAAAACAGCACCTTACATTTTAAAGGAATCATGGAACGATTTTTCTACTTTCGCTAAATACCACTTAGAATCTCTCTCTAACATTATTAACTAGATAAACTTGCCTCAGTTTTCCTTTGTAGGCAATCCCAGTCGCCCAAATAATTCGGAAAATATTAGAATCGTTTATCCCCTCAACTCGGAGTCAAAACAAGCGGTCACGTGGCCTAATGCCTATCCTATGCCGCCAAGGTTAATCATAGCCCCGCGCTAAAGTTGGCGAAATAGAAAACGCGTGGTGAGCTCTGGGCATTGTTAGAGTTCGGCTATTCTCATCACCGCAGTGGTTGAACACGAGCCACTACCCGAGTGTTCGTCGAGACATTGATTGTCACGAGCCAAGGTCGAGCGCTCACACAGTTTTCGTGTGCAATCTATCAGCCGCGCTCGTCTGTCGTCAGGCGGGTTGGTTTCGATTCCACAATTACGTCATCGAGTTTTGCGGAGGCAAGACTGAAATAAATAGTCCACTTTTATCCTCGCAATTTCACCGCGACAAAGAAGCTTCTAAATCAGTGGCTGGCTGTGCGAGTATACTTGAGCCAGACTAGGACCAGTACGCCTCTGGAAATCCATGAACATCCCAATACGATATTGTTTTATGACCTCTTTAAAGCTGTTGATCATAATCCTTCTTGGGTTATGATCAACAAATAAGACGGGACGACGGATATTCTGTAGGCCCGTCGCAGATTCTCCTCGGATCCCCGCGAGCTCGGAGGATTAGCGAACGCCCATGACGCTGAGCAGGTGACCGCCAAACTCGATTATGTTTAATGCTCTAGTCAACTTTCCGC
>JAZHYW010024436.1:0-94414 GCA_037355805.1 Ixodes ricinus | reverse complement strand
CATGTATTGATACACTGACAGAGATGCGCTCGTAGTAGCGGGTTTTGCGTCGATCTACTAAAACTTACGTTACAAATATTTAATATACTATTTCATCTATATACCGTTGTTCTTTGCGGCACATAGTCTGCGGCATGAGCCTTCGTGCATTAAGCCAGCGTTAACGCTGCGAGCTCGTGCGTTTTCTAGGCTTCGCGTACACATAGGGTGGCAGTATAAATACTGTATTGAGGTCTCGTTCTGACGGAGGGGCAGTGTCCGTCATGTGCACTTGATGTTTTCAGGGCGGTTCGACACTGTTCTGACTTTCACCTAAAGGTTTCCATTTTAAAAGTATGCAAGGTGCACCGATGTAGAGGCGCGTGCACGTGCAATTTTGGGAAGATCAGGCATTGCTGCAGCAAAGTATTTCGTGCAAGCATCTGCTTGATTTTAGACGCCATGTTCTTCCTGCAGCGCGCGGCAATGAAAATCTCGAGCATTTCCACAACAATGCGCATAGTTGCAATGCGACGTCATATTTTCTCCTTCGGCAATAAAACCTGCTGTTAGTACTTGCTCTTGCGTGCGAGCAATTTCAGGCTTGCTGAGCGCGCGAGCGGCAGGGCGCTGGTCTCGCGCCAGCTTTGGCTTCTGCTCGCAGGATAAATTGAAACGAAGTATAATGAGCTGTCACTTCGTTTCTGGGTATATACAGAGGATGCTGTGGTGTTCGCAGAATATGCACAGTAAGGTTAAGGCTCGAGGAATTTCGGGCTACTATAGTGAGGACTAAATTATGTCAGTGTATATGTATAAATTTGTATGTAGAACACTATCATTATCATCATCATTACTGTCTGATAGTTGCATCTCCTCCGATATATTCGCTTTCATGTTCCATGCTGACGATTTATTGCCATGAGCTTATTTTTCTGGCCATATTGATGGCGTAGGCTACGCTATTCTCAGAGTTAGTATGTGTTTTAATTTCGAAGAGCTGCCACTGGGCAGGATTAACACTGCCGGCGGCACCCAAGGAGTCACCATGGGCACCAAGCCCACCGCCCTGGGGAGGGGGGGGGTTATTTGCCCCGCCCACTCAAAACTATTGGTACGCCAATGGCGTCACATCTGCGTTTTGTTCGCCAGGGGACCGCTCGCCTTTGTTAAATTAACTGTTAAATGTGTGCATTTTTGCAATTTTCGAGTGCAAAGTTGGACTAATGATAATATGAGTAATCTTAAACTCCAAAGTGATGACCACGGTTTTCTGTGGTTTATAAACAATTTTTAATGACGATTTACTGCGTTTCGATTTTAGCGGGCGGGAAAGATAAATTGAACCATACTAATAATAAAAAAGCATAGCAGCTCGATATTACCACGGTAACAACACTGTGACCGAAAGGAGATCCTTATGGCTGCATTCCTCTGAAGGTCACACCCAATGTCACATCTGCTCCGGTGCGTATCGGCACCGAGAATAAAATGTCGCTCCCCAAGGCCACGCCACTGTGTAGGCGCAATATATATAATACAGGCGAACGCGAGATCGCCGCGTACCGGCTGCAAGGGCAAAACATGAATTTTGGCGTGACGGTAAAAATATCCGTAGTATTGGGGGTGGCGGCTTCGTTATCTTAAGAGGAATGAGTGAACAAATCCCGCGGATGGTTCATGGCTGTACTTGTTATTAATTGTTGCCAATGCAAATAAACATTATTGAGCCAACAAAGGTTTACGCTGCGATTTTATTACTGATTGGTATTAGTACACGTCCGGGTGAAAATCAATAGCGAGGCACGCAGAAAACAACAGGCGGATCACGACAAAATCATCAGAATGAAATCGTGAACATGCGTTACCCAACAAAGACACTCACGAAATTTCGCGTCGCGAAAAACAAGATTGTTAATCAATTCCTGATCGACAGAACGCGAAACAGCTCGCGACAGAAACTGCAGCCAGGAAACAGTTCACCGGGCGCAAGCGTAAAGTCTCATCACCCAGTCCAGGAAAAGAACGAAGTCCGGCCACCGAGTTCAATCCGACGGACGACGGCTTCACGTTACGGCGGATCGGTTGCCCGGCGGCCGACGTGACCACGCACATATCACACACCCCCCGAAAAGAAAAAACGGACGTCTGTCGTCACTGCTGGAAGGCGCTGGAATGTGGCCAGAGCAGATACTGAAAAAGATAGCAGGATGCCGCCATCAGCGTTTTCTCGTCTGCCGAGACGAGGAAGGAAGACGGACGACGAGCAGGCAGAGGAGGCGCCGGAAGGAAGGAGAGCGTTAAGAGAGACCTGCATGGTTCTCTGACGGCAGATCTGGTGCAACGCCGCATGAGCGTTCCAGGCGGCGCGTTTCGCACCGACATGAAATTGCGACGCGGTGCGGTGCGCCCTGTGACGAATGTGACATAAGCAATGGCGAGAAACACAAACACGTTGTCTAATATCGGGCACCGTTGATCGCTCCCCGTGTCGCACAAATGCGTTACATCTCGGCGAAGCGCGGTGAAAATGACGACAACGACAAGCGGTTCGGTTACCAGCTTCGGCACACATCAGCAACTTTTTTGGACAGTGCGTTGCTCTGATGATGAGGGAATTTACGGCGACAATGACAACACACAGGTTTTCGATGCGATAGTTCCTTATTAATAGCGTCTTGCTCAAATAAAGGCTTGGAAAACGCTATCATTACAGGGCATGCAGACAGCAATTTGATTAATGTTTTTTTTTACGGCAATATTATGGAAAAGTGAGTACGAAATGGATACATATGAAGTTGTAACGTTCAAGTTGGTGTTTAAATTAGAACCACCAGCTGATTATTACTGCCAGTAAAAATAAAAATAGCATGCCTACCACTCTCTAATGAAGTTTAATAAATCAAAATCCAGGAGTTAGGCAAGAGTAAAAAATCTAAGGATTAAAACAACTATTCTGATATTGATGCATGGAACGAAGAGCCATTGCGATTACTCTGATTTGTTTTAAAAATATTCAGGACATTTTGGGGAACGAGAGATCACATGTGCGGTGCTAAATGTATACTAAAAATATTTATCTCCACCGAGCGGTTTAAAGCCGGTGTGGCAGTTCTTAAGCACTGCCAGTTACTAACACTCACATCCAGGAAAATACGCTTTGTTAATACTGGTGATATTCATTTACGGAAAGAATTATGAATTGCATGAAAGAAAGAACCAATGGAGCATGGCGGCATAAATCCTGAACATGATATCATGATTCAGTTTCAGCCACAGCTATTCGTTTTTGTCATGAATGAATAACATTTTGATATAATAAAGGTGAAAAACAATTTCCGTGTCAAGCTCATCATACAGTCACCGGTTGATGTCGTCCTGCGGTAACGCCTAAATTTTCATACTACACCTCAAGACAGGTTTGCGCATTGTTCACCGCGCGAAATATTCGCCATATTTAATAGTATCGGAGGCATTACATTTCTGAAGTATGCTTGAGCGCACCTGATAAAACAACGTGTATTCATTCCCAAAATGCTAATAAATATATCTAAAATCTCATCTGCTGCGAAAATTAACGAGCTGACTCTTTTCCCATGGCCCTGAGGTGAAAACAGGTATAGCATTCTCAGGTATTAGATTTCATGATACGTATACGCCGAACGACGGTAACACAAGATGGCGGAGGCTGTTTAATCTGCATACAACAGCGTGCGACAGGGTGGTTCGACGCTGTTAATCGCAGCAACCGCTGTGGCTGCCTGATCAGTTGCTCGCCGCGAGGGTGCCGCCGGCAAAGCTCGCGTTGCCGGATATTGTCCAACTGTTCAGTGTGATTGCACAGACCACGCGCAACACAGGTGAGCAGCGTTGAATGCGATCTGATTGTCGAAGGACAAGGTACATAACATCTTCTCTAGTTGTGGATGAAGTAGTTTAACACACAATTCGTGTATGATGAATGCAGGTACTTTGTACTGCGTAGCTACTTCCGGCGCTGTTATATGCGAAAATTCATATAGGCAAGTAGTGTCTGTATCAATAGATGAATTGTTTCTGTTGTCAGTTTTCAGCAGAAACTTGTCTCTGTCCTTTTCTGTCTTCATTGGTTTCATTGTCCCAAGTTCACGTTACCCTATCCTAGACTTTTAGCACATACTCATCGTCTGGCAAGGCATTGCGCATTGATTTCCCGCAAGTTCGCTATATGACGTACCTACTGTTGCACCCAATCCACAACATTTATTCTAGTGTTGTAGTCATATATTGATAATAATTGTGTTGTGAAAAGGGATATTAGTCTTCACCAGCGTCTGCGTATCTGCTTGCAAGAAGGCATAAATAAAGATAGTAAACGATTTTGTGTATTAAAAAATTTGTGCAGTGCACGTGTATAAGAAGGCGTGTGTTTCGTTTAAGAGCTGTTGTTCGTTGTCCCATACACCTGGCCAAGGCAGAGCGATGAATCTAAAGCGTTTTGACCCAATTTCGACGTCTAAAATAAAATGATGCGTTACGAAACTGTAAATTGGACTTTCCACCAAACGACTGAATAAGAGTTCAGGATATCAGCTCCGTACAGAGCAGCGATAATCCGAAGTTGTATATTTAGCGGCATGACGCAGCGTATCGATGCAACTATCCATTTCAGGCATTAAACGACGACTTTTTTATTATATTTAACTTTGCCTTCAATATATAAGCGTCGCTCACTGTCTTCGAGGGTGAAATTTTTCATTTCTATTACAAGAAATAAAAGGAGCGGTGAAGCTGAAAAACTTTTAATTTCAATTACGAAAAAACATCTTTATTCATATTCAACACAAATAAATAAGAAGTAAAGCAAGGAGTAGTTAACTTACTATATTCAGAGCGTCACATAGTCTCAGCACTCCTAGTAGCACTGAAAGTATATATATAGCAAATGTTCGAAAAGGAATGGACGAGACAAATCTAGAGTCCACAGGGATGATTGGCTTTACATCGCGTACGCCACTAGCGGAAAATCGAAGAAGCATGTTCCAGACGTACCTTCCGCTAAATTTAGCAGGGTAATCTCAAAATAGCGTCGTCCTCTAGAAGACGCTAAATTTCCATGTCGCCCTTGAGATTATCTCGACGTCGTGCCATTAACGACGTCCTCTTGTATACAGTTCTAGATGCTGCCAGTCGAGGACAACTCTAGAACGACCTCGTCGAGGTCGTCAGGTCCTTAGAGAGGATTGCCGCCGTCTACTGAGGCGTAATAAGGAGCACAGTGAGCTGAAATGGTTCATCGCTCATACCTACGACATTAGGAGGCCAGAATATACATAGCTGAAAATCTGATTAAGAAATTTTATACGCTATCGCATTAAAGTACACTATTCACATTAGATGGAATGATTTGTTATGCTATTTACATAATATTTAATTCACTAAAAGCGAGTACATTGCGTACTGTACTTATACTTTGTTATCGTAATTTAGATAGGATTGCCACACATTTTTACATTAAAAAGTTTATTTTAGCGCGATAAAATACAACATATAGAATACGAATAATAGTATAAAGAATTTCACTGTTAAAGAATGCATAGATATCTATTAAATAATGATTGTTCTAGAATATGCGTCATGTTGTTCGTGATGAAGACCTATTGTTTTCAATGACCGTCCCTATTTAAGCGACACAAAATCGCGCTTCGCTTATGCAGAACTGGGGTATTGTCCTAGCACCTTTCTGGCAATAAGGGGTATCTCGCGTCATGAGCCGTAAATTGAGCTTTCTTCGACAATCTTCGAGTATCGAAGCATTTCTAGCGGGGAGATAGTTTCATTTTTCGACCGACTGCTCCATGCACATCCGCACGATTCACTCGTTGTAAAGCTAGTGGAATAGCTTATATTGTGTTTAAAAAACGTGAGCGCGAAATATCGGAGGGCTTCGTAGAGAACGAAGCGTTTGGAATGGCCGTCAAACCACGTAAAACTGTTCTTTGAGAAAATTTTATTGAAAGGTTCTGAAGAAACGAGTTAGAGGTGAATTTGATAATTTTTAATTTGGTTTAGAATATCGTCTTTTCGAAGACGCAACTAAACGCCTGAAAATGAAAACCTCTGACCAGTTGTTATGTCATACATCTTTCGGCTGTTAAGCGCGCGTCAGCAAAAATTAAAGTTTGCCAAGTATTTACGCATTCGACACCAGACGTCTTTTTTAACCTTCTTGAAAATCGAGCACAGCGTTTTTTATAGGCGCTGAAGATGCACGAGAGCGGGAGATTCCGAAATCCGTAATACGATGTCACGCCATGGAAGGAGGGGCATTAGCGGCACTTTGTAATTGATTTTTCAGAAAGTTTTCAAAGTATTCAAATTAAAAAAAATAATGTTAATATTCTCAGATCCTTAATTTTCAGGATCCTGGAGGCCAAATAAAGACAACCTGAGTAAGTTTAGCCCCGTCACAACCAACTAAATTTCTAATATTCTCGACTCCACGGGAAAGGCGAACACGTTGATATTGCCTGTCCCTGTGTGTCCTCTTGCGAGGTAGTCTGCTCCTGTCATTGCCCGTGAGGCCACGACATTTCACTTCAGTGAGTTCCAGGACACTGTGGCCTCACGGGCAATGACGAGGCAGACTGCCTCACCAAGAAGGCACACAGGGACAGGCAATATCAACGTGTTCGCCTTTCCCGTGGAGACACTCGGGAGATATTAAGAGAAACTGAACCGGTATTGTATTTGAGGCTAAACACTCAGGTTGTCTTTATTTGGCCTCCAGGATCACGAACCAGGATCACGAATATTAACATTATTTTTTTTAATTTGGTGCACGGAGACTGCTGAAAATCAATTACAAAGTGCCGCTAATGCCCCTCCTTCCCGTAGCGTGACATCGTATTACGAGTTTTCGGAATCTCCGCTCTCGTGCATCTTCAGCGCCTATAAAAAGCTGTGCTCGCGCACTCTCGCTATTTTCAAGAAGGTTAAAAAAAAGACGTCACGATTGGTGTCAGTGCGGCAAATATGCTTGGCAAGCTTGCAATTACACTCGCTGCCCACATGAGCGACACGCGCTTAACAGCCGAAAGATGTATGACATAACAACTGGTCGGAGGTTTTTCGTGTTTTCGAGCGTTTAGTTGCGTCTTCGGGGAAAAGGAACGCGATATTCAAATTCACCGGATAAAAATTATCTAGAATTCACCTCTAACTCGTTTTCTTCAAGAACCTTTTCAGCTTCCCTTTAAGGACGGTACTAGCAAAAAGGGCAGTTTTACGTGGTTTGACGGGCATTCTAAACGCTTCATTCTCTACGAAGTCGACCCTCCGATAAAATTTCGCGCTCACGTTGCTCTCACACCCAGCATAGAAGCACAACTGCTCAGACTTCGTCTCAATGTCGCTTATTCCACTAGCTTTTACAACGAGTGAATCGTGCGGATTCTCCAGAATGTGCATGTGGACAGTCGGTCGAAGATGAAACTTATCTCCCACTAGAATGCTCGATACTCGAAAGGTGTCGAAGAAAGCTCAATTTACGGCTCATGGTACTTGAGACCGCCCCTTGTTGCCAGAGAAGGTGCTAGGACCTTGGCCTACCCCAGTTCTGCATAAGCGAGCTTTATTTACCTTACGTGATTTTGTATTAAAACTTAAAATAGGGGACAGTCATTGAAAGCAATAGATCTTCATCACGAACAACACTGACGCGGCACAAAAGTAGAACAATCATTATTTAATAAATATACAATCTATGCATTCTTTAACAGTGAAATTCTTTATACTATATTCGTATTCTATATATGTTGTATTTTATCGCGCTAAAATAAGCTTTTAATGTAAAACGTGTGTGAGCAATCTAATCTAAATTACGACTCCTTTAAAGTATAAAATACAGTACACAATGTACTCGCTTTTGAGTGAATTAAATATTGTATGTAAATAGCATAACAAATCATTCCATCCTAATGTGAATAGTGTACTTTTAATGCGATAGCATTATACAGTTACTCAAGATTTTCAGCTATGTATATTCTGGCCTCCTAATGTCAGTAGGTATGAGCAGTAGACCATTTCAGCTCACTGTGCTTTCACCCCATTGCGCCTCGGGTATGCGGAGCGGCAGTACGCACTCCTTCATATTCGCATCCTCTTCTAAGGACCTGACGACCTCGACGTCGTCTTCGACGCCGACCTGGAGGTCGTCCTTGAGGTCGTCCTAGAGGTTGTCCTCGACGGCGTCTTGGACAGCATCCTAGAGGACGTCGTTAATAACGACGTCGAGGGTGGTCTCAATGACAACCTCTAGGGTAATCTCAAGGACGACAGGGATTTAGCGTCTTCCTAGAGGACGACGCTATATTTAGCGAGGAGTTACCCTGCTAAATTTAGCGGAAAAATTTACGTCACGAACATAAGCACCAATTCAGTTTTTCCGCTAAATTTGGCGGTGTGCAACGATAAATGCTATCGCATTCAAAGCCAATCATCCCTGTGGTTTCTACAAATTTGTCTCGTCCATTCAGCTTTTCCGTTTTTTTTTATATATATATACTTTCGAGTGCCTTGCAGGGTTTTCTGTAGAGTGCTTAGTTTATGTGACAGCTCTGAACTCTCAAGTAAGTTAACTACTCACTTACTTTACTTCTTATTTATTTGTGTTGGTTATTGAATAAAAAATGTTTTCGTAATTGAAATTAAAAAAAGTTTTCAATACCGCTCCTTTTTTTGGCTGTGTACGGCCAACTAATCGAAAAAGCTTGAAAAATAAGTCACTCACCCTCGAACGATGGTACGACGCTTGAATGGTCGGAGAGGCCGTCTTTATATTGAAGAGCAAAGTTAAATATAATAAAAAGTCGTCGTTTTTATTGCGCCTAGAAATGGATGGTTGCATCCGGTACGCTGCCCGCGGGTCGACCACCGCTAAGTATATAACTTCGGATATCATATACCTGTACAGGCCCTGATATCTGAACTCTTATTCAGTCGTTTACAGTTGGAAAGTCCAATTACAGTTTCGTAGCACATCCACGTTTTGTTTTTAGACGTCGAAATTGAGGTCAAAACGCTAGGCAGCCGGCTTTAGATCGATTCATCGCTCTGCCAGAAGCGGAGTGTATGGGACAACGAACAACAACAAAAAAACGACGTTTTTTAGCTTTACACCAGCTGTGACCCAAAAACAAAGCAAACACACACGCGCTTGCGTACACGTGCACTGCACAAAACAAAACACGCTTAACCACACAAAAAATCAGTTTTTGTGTTTTATTTATGCCTTCTTATTTACAGCAGATACGCGAGACGCTTGGTGAGGCACACAACATCCCCTTTTTCAAACTACAGCACAATTATTATCAATATATGACTTTAACACTAGAATAAGATAAAGTGTGTGGATATAGTTAGTTGCAACATAGATCAGCAGTAGGTGCGTCGCCTTCAACGCGAACTTTGCGCGTCAACGCATGCGCAGCCAAACACACCGGAAGGCGATGAGCATGTGCTAAAGTACTAGGATAGGGCCAGCGTGAACTTGGGAGACGAGAAAACGTAAAAACAGAGATAGAAGAAAGAGACAGAGATAGAGATACTGCTGGCTGGCTGGCTGCTAAAGGCTGAGCAAATCCTATTAATTTTAGGCTGCAACATACTATATGAGGGTATGCACTAGAGCCCCTGCGTATGGCATCTTTAGCTGCCAGAGTAGCTACACAATACAAAAATACCTACATTCACATCATACACGAGGTATTCCGTGTTCCAAACTTTACTTCATCTAGCTAGAAAGTAAATGTTATGTACCTTGTCCTTCGACAATCAAGTCGCATTCAGCGCTGCTCTACCTGTGTTTGCGCGTGATATGACCAGCCGGATATATTTGGGTAGAGGCTTTGTCACACTGAGGCAACAGTTGGACAACTCTATCCGGCAACACGAAGAAATCGTTTTGCCGGCGACCCTTTCATATCGCGGCAACAACAGTCGGGCGGCCACAACACGGTTGCTGCCGCCCGTTAACAGCGTTGCCCGATTTGTTGTCCGACCACCCTGTCGCACCGCGCTGACGGCGGGGACAAAACGGGGAACACTCCGCCATCTTGATTGTTTACCGTCGTTCGTATGCGGCACGGCGTCGCTGGAAACGTGACTCTACAAAGTGCTAGTGCGTTCGAAGGGCCGGAAATTACCACGGGACGACATCAACCAGTGACTGTGATTAGAAAACTTGACACGGAGATTGTTTTCCACCTTTTATTATATCAAAATGTTATTCATTCGCTGACAAAGCGGATAGCCGCAACCGAGGAAACTGAGATCGCTGATATATGTTCGGGATTTATGCCACCGTATGAAGTGTTTCTGTCCGGTTCTTTCTTTCATGCAATTCATAATTCTTCCGTAAAATTGAGATATCACCGGTATTAGCCCAAAGCGTATTTTATAGTGTGGTGTTGAGCTGAACTGACAGTGCTTAAGAACTGCTACACCGACACGATCGGCTTTAAACCCTCGGTGGAATAAATATTTTTGAGCGCTGTCTATTTGCTTACCGCCTGCTATGTGATCTCTTCGTTCCCCAAAATGTCCTGAATATTTTTAAACAAATCAGGTGTCTGGTAGTGGCTGCTTCAAAGTTCCATGCATCAACAATCACGATCAGAGTGGTTGTTTTAATCCTTAGATTTTTTACTCTTTGCTTTCCTGGATTTTGTTTATTAAACTTCATTAGAGAGTGAGTAGGCATGCTATTTTTATTTTACTGGCAGTAATGTCAGCTGGTCTATCGGCAGTTCTAATTTAAACACCAGCTTGAACGTTCACAACCGTAGCTGTGTCCATTTCGACACTCGCTTTCCGTAATATTGCCGTAAAAAAACATTAATCAAATTGCTTTGTCTGCGTGCCTGCCCTAATAATTGTTAAATAACGTTTTCCAAGCCTTTATTTGAGTAAGACGCTATTGATAGGGAACTATCGCTCTGCCATCGAAGCTATGTGTGTTGTCGTGTCGCCGGCCCGAAATTCCCTCATCCAGCGATCAGAGCAACACGCTTTGTCCAAAAAAGTTGCTGTTGTTTTTGTTGCCGAAAGCTGTCAAACCGAGGCAACATTTTCGTTGTCGTCCATTTTCTGTTGCTTTTGCCGAGATGTAACACGTTTGTGCGACAACACGGAGGGCGATCAACAAGTTGCCCGACTGTTGGACAACATGTTGTGTTTCTCTCGCCATCGTTGACTTATGTCACATTCGTCTGGGGCGCACCGCACCGCACCGCGCTGCACCGACGGACGCGTCACGTTCACCTGGTCGTGTCGGTGCGGCTGCACTACATTCGCCTGGGACTTCATGCGGCGCGCGGCACCGGTGCGTTGCTGCACCAGCTGCACCGTCGGAAGGAGACCATGCAGGTCCTCGCACTGCGACCTTGAGCTAACGCTCTCCGCTTCCTTCGGCACCTCCTCTCTCTCTCTCGCCTCGTCGTCCGTCTTCCTTCCTCGTCTCGCAAAACATGGCGGCCCGGACCTCGAGAGAACGTGATGTCGGCGCTGCTATCTTCTTTCCCTCAAGCCCTCTGCTCTGGCTACGATTCCAGCAGTGACGACGGGCGTCGGTTTTTCCCTTTTCGGGAAGTGTGTGTGTGTGCGTGCGGTGCTGCGTTGCGTCGGCCGCCGAGCAACCAGTCCACCACGCCGGGCACGTGAAGCTTTCGTCGTCCGTCGGATTCAAGACGTCGGTGAGCCTTCGGACTTCGTTTGAACTTTTCCCTGGACTTTGGGTCCCGCAGTGGGGACTTTCCTTTTTCGGAACTTTCGTCTTCTTTGCACCGGTGAACTTGTTTCCCGGCTGCAGTTTCTGTCGCGAGCGGTGAGTTGTTTCGCGTTGTGTCGCTCGGGAATTGAGTGCTGTCTTGTTTTTTTCGCGGCCCCGCTGCCCGAAGGTTCGTGAGTGTGTTGTTGGAGTAACGCGTGTTCGCATTTCGTTCTGATGGTTTTGTCGTGTTGTCGCCGTGCGCGGCTTTTTATCGCCTAATTAAATTTCTTGTTTTTCTTTTAACCCCTGCGTGCCCTCGCCTCTGTTGATTTTCACACCGGACGTGTACCTATCGCTTGTCACCAGTCCGACAATAAAATCGCATATGTGTAAACGCTCTGTTTCATAGTCCATGTGTTTTTGTTTTTACGTTGGCGGGCGAATTTTCGGTGTAACAAGTACATACTTGAACCATCCACTTGAAAGACAATTTGTTACTTTCATTCCTCGCTAGATGGCGCGAGCCGCCGCCCCACTCTTGCGGATATTTTTTACCGTCCACCCGTTCATGTTTTGCCCTTGCAGTGACCGCACCGAGCGCGTCGCACGGCGGGATGCTTCGCGTTCGCCTGGTAGTGCGTCATGTGGTGCACCTACACAGTGGCGTGGCCTTGGGGGCGACATTTTCTCGGTGCCGTGCGCGCCCCAGACGAATGTGACATTAGTGTGACAGGGCCTTCAGAGGAATACAGCCATAAGGATCTCCTTTTCGGTCCTGGGTGTTGTTACCATGGTAATAATCGAGCTGCTAGCGGCGCCTGTCCGTCTTTTGTATTAGTATGGTTCAATTTATCTTTCCACCCGTTCATCGAAACACAGTAGAAGTCGTTAAAAGTGTTTATAAACCACAAAAACCGTGGTCGGCGTCCCAGCAAGGGCATCACTGAAGTTTAGAGCGCCTCATAATCATTAGTCCAACGCACTCAGAAAATACAAAAAATGCACACATTTGTAGTTAGTTGTAAAGGCGGCGGTCCCACGGCGGACATCTTGAACAAGCAATTAGTTCAAACACTAGATGGCGGCACTCAGTGGCGTACCAACTAGTTTTTGAGTGGGCGGGGCAAACCAACCCCCCCCTCCCCCAAGGGCCGGTGGGCGGTGCCCTTGGTGTCCCTTGGGTGCCGCCGGCCAGTGTTTGTCCTGCCCAGTGGCGGCTGTTTCAGGGGGGCAAAACACATGGCTTGCCCCCCCAACTCTGAGAATGGGGGGGGGGGGGGCAAACGCCCTTGCCTGCCCGGTTGGTACGCCCATGGTGGCGCACATCCCTGTGGCCAGAAAACAAGCTCGTGGCGGTCAAATCGTCGGCGTGGACATGGCTTGGCGAGAGCCATCTATCGGTGGGGAGGTCTCGGCTATCGGGCGGTAAATGATGATGATGATGATGGTCGTTCTACATACCAAATTTATACATAGGTTGCACTGACGTAATTTGGTCCTCCTTTCTGGTGGCCGAACTTCCTCGAGCGTAGCCTTTACTGTGCATATTCTGCGAGCAGTACACGAGCGTCGCGAGCGAGCGGAAACGAGTGAGCACAGCTTCATTATACTTCGTTTCAATTTATCTGCGAGCGAAGCCAAAGCTAGAAGCGCGAGACCAGCGCTTTTTGCGTTTCTGCCCAGCTCGCGCGCTCGAGCAAAGCCTGAAGGCACGGAGCTTTCGTGCTCGCGCTTCCAGCTTTGCCTTCGCTCGCACATAAGGTGAAACGAAGTATAACAGCAGGTTTTGGCCACCAGAAAGGAGAAAGAATATGACGTCACGTGCAACCCATGTATTGTTGTGGAAATGCTCGAGACACGTGCCGCGCGCCACTTCTAGGAAGAACATGGCGTCTAAAATCAAGCTTAGTGCTGCACGAAATACTTTGCTGCGCTGTGCCGCCATGATCTTCCCAAGGGTTGCGCGTTGCACGCGCCTCGTGCATCGATGCACCTTGCGCTACTTTTAAAACATGGAAGGCCTTTAGGTGGAATCGGAGACGACACCGTCGGGGCCGCCGCGAACATCCAGGTGCACATGTCCGTGGACGGACGCAGACCTCCCCTCCGTCAGGGCTGGATTCGGCGCTGTAGGCGTTTTGTCCAATGCAAATGAGCGAAGTGGAATGTATTCCCCCTATACTGCGCTTCACCTTATGTTGTACCGCAGCGAAGCCTAGAAGCGCGAGCTCATAGCGTTGGCAGCTGTGCTTAATGCACGAGAGCTCGTGCCGCAGATATGTGCCGCAGAGCAACGTGCTCGCGCTTGTGGCCTTTCCTGCGGTACATCATAAGGTGAAATATGGTATAGTAAAGTATTTGTGGCAGTAGGGATTTTTAGTAGATCGTTTTCAAAGGCCCGCTACTGCTACGAGCGCGCGCTTCAGAGCATGCATCGAAGTGGCAGCGCGAGCTCCCGCTACGATTAGCGTGGCATGAAAACACGATCTACTAAAACTCTCTGATGATGTTCCTCCTCGGCTCTTAATTTCCTCCTTTCTACTGCTCGCCCGTGCACGTTCAGCGCTCAGCGCGTGCTCCCGCTGGCACATCTGGCAGCAAACGTGTCAATGGTGCTATAATTCGCCTCACCTTAGTATGGACTATTGTTGGCCGCGCGTGCTAAAAGCGCGAGCTGGCCGCTTTGAATGAAGCCGCGGCGGCTGCACGAGCGCTCGGGCAGCAAGTGCTCTAGTCAAGACAGTCAAGGCTGGCCGCTCGCGCTGTCACAGCCTTCGCGTTTAGTCCATGCTAGGGTGAGACGAAGTATAGCAGTGCCCAGTTCTTACAGAAGTGGAGCCATCGATCCGATCGAGAGTGCCTAGCTGGGCAAAATTTGTTCTCTGATGCTGGCTTTGTTCCGCGCTGCAGGATTGTCAAAGTGATTTCGTCAGAGGCTCACAAGCCGGTAGCTATCGTTTTAACTATTCAAAAATTAAAAAAAAAACATAGTCAATCAATTAGTGAAGAATGTTAAGAAACGATAAAGAACATATATAAGACATGCTTGTCAGCATTTCGTAAATGAAAGGGCTTTAGCACGACATAAACGTTTAAATTTATTTTCGCTGTAAGTCAGAGTGGAGCCGACATGACAGGTCAATGAGGCCAATCAAGCAGAGCCAAAAAACAGCCTGTCACGGAGCTCAACGTCTTATAGTGCGTTTGTTGTCACCGGTCAAAGCAACCAAGCGCAAACCATTTTCCATGGCCTTGCGCTTTTAGTATTCGTGTTTGTGTTTGTGTACCTTAGTCTTTGACTGCATTTTGTTGTAAGATAAAACAAGCAATAGCAAACTTTTTTCAAGACGGGTGTTCAGAGGGGCACTCTATATAACTCATCAGTTTGATGATAGTTTGATTAAACTTGATTACCACTTATCTGACATCATAAATAACCACCCAAAATGTGGTTGAAATAGTACGCCGAGGTCGAAGAATCTGCATGCTCAAGAAAAGAGTAAAATTGTATCTTTATCCCCAGTGACCTAAACTTAAAAATGGTTAGGCGAGTGGGTAGCAGACTTCAAAGTGTTTTTATAGTGCTTTTGATACTTTTTTTCATTAATAATTATGTCTGTTCATAATTTGATGTTGAAAAATATAAGCCAACGTCTTACATGTATCTCTATATACCTATATATATTCTGTTTTAATGCAACAGAAATGGAGGATTTTACAGTAACGCTGACATTGTATGTTAATGAATGTGATCTCAATGATGTCGATGTGAATGATTTCTGTTTAAAATTTTTGATGACGTTGATATTAATTATTGTGACTACCATGCTTACCTAATGTCAATTTGATTATTTTATGTATAATTGATTGTTATGGTGACACTGGTCCTGTACACCGTTGAATGCTGTAAAATGGGGCTGATCGCCTGTTGAGAAGGCTTTTTAATGCGAGAAGATTATTTGCCCCATTACGCAAAAATCCGTCGTAGTCGTCGGCGGCATGACCGAGCGATGGTACCAAAAATGGCCGATGGCGCAAAAAGTAAAAACAGGTTAGAAATGCTCGGATTTACCTCACATTTTCACAAAGGTTCCTATAAACACTGTAAATGATTGGCTTTGTAAAGAAACTTCGGTACATTTCGGTCTGCATGGGAATCGAACCCGAGACTCCGGGGTGCGAGATGGGCACGCTTCTCCGGCGCCACGGCGGCTCAACGGTCCTGACTGACTAAGGTGTGCCTAGTGCGTGCGTCATTGCACACGTCACGTCGCAACCATCTGGCTGACTGAAAGTGTGGCCAAGTGGGTGCGTCGTTGGGCACGTGACGGCGCAGCCAATGGGGAGAAGGTGGCACCACGTCATGATAGTATAAAATGAGCGCGCTCTCTCCCGCGCGTCAAACACCGAATCAGCAGAAATAACTTTAATGCATGTCGAAAAAATTAAATCGACAACGTTTCACCAAAGGGACTACAATGCTTTCGCATTTCCACACGTAAACAGTCTTAATTGTCTGTGCCGAATTTCCTTTTAGATGCGGAGCATCTCTTGCTCAGGTCTATGTCCCGCGGCGTCGTAGTCCGCACTCACACTACGCATGCGCAACTCTCCTCCTTCCCTCTCTCCAACAGCTGCGCGTTACTCTCTCCGCTCTCTCTCTCTACCAGCTGCGTGCACTTCGCGTGCGTTCGCTTCTACTCACACCGCGCGCGCATGCGCAACTCTCCTCCTCTAGTCTCCTCTCCTTCAAGTGTGAATATAAGCAGCGGTAGCGCTGCGCGCGTTCCCCGGAGGAGTGAAAGGAGGATAGTTTTGGGCGCGCGGGTCGCAGCGCCACGCCAGGGCTTTCCAGTGGGGTGGGCTTTCCCCGCAACTCTGCGGCTGTCGTGTGCTAGCGTTTCTCGGCCGCTCGCGTCCGCCGCAGCCCAAATCCGGCCGGCCAAAAGAAATCAGTCAAGAAGGGAATAAATTAATTAAGCAAAGAGAAGCTATGCTTGCCAATTCTAAGGAGGATAATTTGGAAATGATGTAAATATAAGCAGAAGAAAAGTTATGCTAAATCTAAAAGAAGAGATCTATCAGGGGCTGGTGCGAGGAGAACCGACGCGACGGAAGAAGGAGAAAAGAAAAATGAAATGCAAAAGGAAGGAAAAGATTAGCAATTAAAAATAAAGGCAAGCGAGAAGCTGTACCACGAGTTCAGCGCTGTTGACTCCACTTCACTCCGTTCTTCCGATGAAGTGTGATGGAAGCAACAGTCCCGTCAGTTAGTGGGTTGGCGCAAGCAAGCGTCAGCACCACCCACAAACTAACAGCAACGCTACGTCCACTGAAGACAAAGCTGCGCAGCGAAGGGCACGCGACGCTGAGCGCAAACACTTGAAGCGAGCAGCAGACCCTGAACTACGGCAACGAGAAGCGGCGTCCATTCGCAAGTTAACAACGTAATAACACGCAAGTTAACAACGTTACTAACAACGTTACTAACACCGTTAATAACACCGTTAATAACGATCCGCGATGCTCCGCATCACCCCATGGTTCCCCTCGGGAAGATGGTGTAATGTTTATGAATGCATTTGCTCCAGCCCCTCAGACACATGTATGTCTGGAAATAAGGAATATTATTTTTATTGTTAACTCACGCACACTTGTTGTCGCAATATTTATTTTTTATTTTTACAACATATACGCGGGAGAATCACCAAGCGGTCCGGATCATCCAAAGTTCAGTGTGTAAGGCCGTCTGCACGTTCACGTTCAAATGGCAAAACACCCTTGTCCGTCATTTCTTTTCAAATGACAATGAACCGCAAACCCATGAAGGTATATGCACGCTGTCTTCGCGATAATTGCGAGATTTGACAGGTAGAAGCACCTAATCAACCAAGCTTTACAGCCTCAAAAATCTCTCGTATTAGCGGGTCGCCACTCCGTGCTAACCACAGTCTCGGCAGTGAATGCCGAGGTGGCCAGAGACATGAAGCCCTCGATGTGTTGGCGTTTGTCTTGCAAGTGGGTGGGCCTGGCAGCAACTGCACCATCAAGATGCCTAAGTTTTTCGTCGTCTCGTTTCAGCCGCTGCTCACTTTCCTAGTCCCGTCATGGCTTACGCCAACCGGCGACGGGAACACTATCATCGGCTGCAACATTACATCATCTACTTCCGTGGATCCTGCTGGAAAAACGTACTCGTCACCAGAAGCCTACTCTTTGCAGGTTGTGCCAAGAAACGTGTACACCATGGCGCCGTTCCCTACGGTGCCGTTACGAATCAGCCTATCCACTTCTATCATCACCACGACCTCAGCGCCACCGAGAAGAAAAGCGCCTGCTTCCGTCAACTTTGTCAGTGGGCCTGGCAGCAACTGCACCATCAAGATGCCTAAGTTTTTCGTCGTCTCGTTTCAGGTTGGTAAATTTGAACATCTTGAATTCAAAGGGAATGACTTGTGTTGTTTTGTGCTGCCGGGCCCCAAGGCATGCTTTGAGTTGTATCTCGAATGTATAGACCTGTACAAGATTGCCTGTGCATCCATTTATGCATATGTCGACAGTGTTAGATTCAGGGTGCTCTTACTCCTCGGTGGGGATATTGAGTCTAACCCTGGGCCAATGACCAAAGAACAAGAAGCTCTACTAGATAAAGTTCTTGATATTGTAACGACACTTCAGGCAGGCCAAAATAACATCCTCCAGGAAGTTAGAGACTTAAAAGTAAAACAAAGCGGCACCGAAGAATCACTAAATGCGCTCACAATACGGGTCAACCAGTTAGAAAATGACCTTTCCGCTACAAAATCAACCGGCGTAAACAGCAGCGTCAGTTCTGCTCACTTGATGGAGGCTGCCGCCGCCGAGATATCTCAGCTAAGAACACGCTGTGATGACGCTGAGAGCCGAGCGCGCCGGGCTAACCTTCTTTTCTTTGGCTTCCGCGATACGGAGAGAGAGACTTGGGTACAATCCGAAAAGGCTGTCCTTGATGTACGCCTCGAAAGATTAGGTATACAACTTCCCGCGTCATGTATCGAAAGAGCTCATCGCCTTGGCCACTTCAATCAGCAACGGTGTCGCCCAATTATTGTTAAAATGTCTTCTTACAAACCCAAAGAGGCGGTGCTTTCAAATGCCTATAAATTCAAGGGCACCAACTTCTCAGTAAGTGAAGATTTTATCCCCTCGGTGCATTTAGCTCGGCGTAAACTGTTCCAGTATGCGAGGACAGGGGGACAGCCTTTTAAGCTGCGGTTTGACAAGTTGCTCACTGGAAACAAATGCTATGTCTATGTACCTGCCTCTGACTCTGTTATTAAATTGAACTCTCGGGAGCCGGAGCACATTTCATTTGAACATAATACTGGAGCTTCCAACTCTATTTCAACTTCTCTACCACACTTTAGTTTGCCTCCACATAATGCCTCTAGTCCCAATCAAACTCCGCAATAACATGCAGCGAGGGGTGGAAGCTGTGATGTTGTCGCTTCTACTAATATTGTTCCTGTTATTTCTACTAACATTAGACGCGTCATGAGCAAGAACGATGACTTATCTTCTATTATTGATTCTTCTAATGCTGACGTTGTTGTTCTTACTGAGACCTGGTTATCAGGCAAGATACGTAACAGCGAGGTACCAAATTGTCAGAAATATTTTCGTATATACCGTCATGACAGGGCTGAAAGAAGCGGTGGCGGCGTATTGATTGCGGTATCGGAAAACATACCGTCATTTCATATCAACGTGGTATCTGAATTGGAGCTCGTGTGGGTTGGCCTCAACTTAAAAAACAAGAAATGCATTTTAGGCGCGTGTTATCGCCCTCCTAGTCGCGCGATAACTTTCATCGCAAAAGCGACCAGCGCGGGCAAAAAGCGGCGCGATTTGAGCAGTCGCTTGCTGACCCGACTTTTTGCGATGCGATCTAGTAGCGGAGAGGCTGAGCCAATCAACGGCGTTCGGAGCGAGAGTTTTGAGAAGCGACTCGACAACGAAGGTGTTGGACTCGCTCATCGCGCACGCCAGATTGATCATCTATACTTCGTTTCACCTTCCGTCCAGACGCAGCGGATGCTACGAGGGAACGGGACCAATCAAGCAGCGTCAAAAGTGCAAATCCCTAGGCTTGTTCTGTTTATGATTGGTTCAGCGATGAAAAACACAGACAGAAACATTACGAACACCATGATGGTGCCCTTTTGACGCTGTCTGATTCGTCATATAATCTCGTAGCATCGGCTGCGTCTGGACGGAAGGTGAAACGAAGTATAATTATTTTTTTTGCAATGCGATTTAGTCGCATCGCGCCACTGCTTACATCCTCGGTGTGAATGCGCCTTTACAGAAAGTGCTGCCATCGAGCTAGCGCTGCACGAGACCGATGTGCGTACGTCTCCTCAACAGATATCATTATTAGGCGGCGCATTGCAAAAGCGAGCGTGGCTCTGTGCGTGACTTGCATTGTGAGTGGGCACTGTCAAATCCTAGCGATAACAAAGAGCGGAAACGACCGGGGCTCCGTGGCGCCGCTCCCGCATCACACTTGGGGAATTAAAATGAAATCCCGGAACTTGTTCTATTTTAGCGTGTTGGTACTTTTTGAACATTCAGAAAGTGGAGACACATAAGGGACGATACAGACAAGACAATCTTTCAACTTCAACAACATTTATTTTCGGCTTCAACCTCAATGCCCGCCCGCTCCGTGGGAGTTCGGGAAAGGGAAATCTTGGGGGAAGGAGAGGAAGCGGAGGAAGTGTACGCGATCCCCCTGTCCTACGGGGCCAGGTACATCGGGCAAACGGGGCGATGCCTCAACGACCGACTCCGAGAACATCAAATGGACGCCGAAAGAGCTGCTTCGGATTCTCAGCACCCGATCGTCATTCACGGGAGGAAATGTCCCGGCTGCGCTCCTAATTTCGCCGGCACGACAGCCATGGGAGGCCACTGTGAGCGAGTCGGGAGAGAAATAATTGAAGCCTATCGGGTGGCGACAAGCCCGCAAAACATAAGCACCCCTTCCATTTCGCTCTCAAGAAAGAAGATTATCTTTCTGAGGCCCACAATGGAAGCCGAACGCTGACAGACTAGGCAAGGCGACAAGGTCACCGGCAGAAGCGGCCTTTCCTTTCATTCCGTTCCATTTCTTTCCAAAGAAGGGCTGGGACTCCCCCGTCCCTTATTTCCCTACTGTTGAACAGGTCGGGATACACTCTCTCCCCTGTAGCTTTGGCTGTACAGCAGGGTTTTTCTTCTCTTTTTTTATAAGCTGTCTTTTTTTTTTACTCTAAAGGGTTGTTCACACTCTTGCGACCGAGTACGACCGAGAGAGACAAGACCGGTTTTTAATCCTCTTGCGATTTCTTAGGACCGGGCGCGCTGCTGCGGAGCTGGTCCTAAGACGTCGTAAGAGGATTAAAAACCGGTCTTGTCTCTCTCGGTCGTACTCGGTTGCAAGAGTGTGAACGAGCCTTAAAGCGTCGAAAATGCCGAGGGAGCTTAGCTGCGTTGTTGTTGCCCCTTCGACCTCGCCTTTTGCAAATCCTCCCCACCTGCTTTTGTGTCTTCGTGTGGCTGTCAGCGAGCGAGACAGCCGCTTTAAGCAAATCAAAAAGGTGGAGCGAAAAGCGTGACCTCTCTGCGTAGGACGCGTAGGACTAAAACGTTTGGGCAAAATTGTTTTCACGTGACTCTCTCTGTCACGCTGATGGGATCTCTGGGGCTGTTGTTTTCGCCGTTTGCCTAGTTATAAAAATAGGCGGGCCACGTAGGTCCGGTTTTCGAAATGCGCTCTTCAGAGTTCTGTTGCTTTCGTGCGTTGCAGACGCGGCCGTGTTTTGTCGTCGTAAACGGCAGGAATACGTCCATGCCAATTTTTCGGTAACAGCCATTTTTTTCACCGGAGTTCGTGGAATTTTTGTGATGTGTTTGTTAGACACGCTTCGACAACAACTGCTCTTCGCCGACGACGAGACGTCAGTTGAATGTGCGCAGCCTTCTTTCTCGAGTGTGTTTGTGGGGTGCCTGAGTTGGATTATGCATCTATCAAGGATTACATGATATCGCTCTTTTATTAGTAAGTACACTGCAAGCATGCTTCTGATAGTAGTCCTGCTTTCCTCTCAATCTCCGCGGTTTTTGTGTGATGAATTTTGCTTGGCATGAGGACAGTGTTAATTTTATTTTATAATTTGCTTTTCGTTTTACAGAGAAGTGTGACCTTTGTAAATATGTCGGGAATACACTGTGTGTAATGATAGTGGTTTAATAAACATCTGGGAGCGATCGAAAAAATGTTGTTTGTCCGTATATGTGATTTGATACGCAACAAATGATATGCAACGTACACATATTTGCACGACGTTCGGCCAATACGGAGCAGACGCATCGTAGAGTATTCGCACAATATTGCGTGAACGCTAGGCCGGGGCAAGACGGCTGTACGGCAGTACCTGCCGGATATCAAACGGTGGTGCAAAACTGGACCTTTGAGCGATATTGGAACCGACTTTCGGCCGGTACTGGCACGATACTGCAAAGTATTGCCGTGCTGCTTGGGAACGGAGGTGATGACATCTGACCATCGTGTTTCCAACGCTTATTTAATTTAATTCTCTTCTTGGGCGCGTGAAAGAGCACTTCTGTGACACACCAGGGATATTCCAAACTTGGGCAGGCCTCTCGGCTTTCTTTGCCACTTTTGGCACTTATTTGGCACTTCAGTGGGTAGCCAGAGAAGAGCCAAACTTCGGCATGCCCTGAATCGCCAAATTAAGATTTACTGCGGCAGTTATGGCTCA
This sequence comes from Ixodes ricinus, assembly GCA_037355805.1. Lineage (NCBI taxonomy): Eukaryota > Metazoa > Arthropoda > Arachnida > Ixodida > Ixodidae > Ixodes > Ixodes ricinus. The sequence continues at coordinate 71,881 of JAZHYW010024436.1, read as the reverse complement.
AGTCTGGCACTTACTTTGGCAGAACTGTAGCGCACCAGAGAAAAGCCAAACTTGGCATGTCCGAAATACCCAAATTAGGCGTTGCTTTGGCAGTTATGGCTCAAGTCTGGCACTTACTTTGGCACAACTGTGGCGAATCAGAGAAAAGCCAAACTCGTCGTGGCCAAAATACCCGAATTAGGCGTTGCTTTGGCAGTTAGGGTTAAAGTCTGGCACTTACTTTGGCAGAACTGTGGCGGACCAGAGAAAGGCCAAACTTGGCATGCCCGAAATACCCAAATTAGGCGTTGCTTTGGCAGTTATGGCTCAAGTCTGGCACTTACTTTGGCACAACTGTGGCGGACCAGAGAAAAGCCAAACTTGGTGTGGCCGAAATACCCAAATTAGGCGTTGCTCTGGCAGTTATGGTTCAAGTCTGGCACTTACTTTGGCAGAACTGTGGCGGACCAGAGAAAGGCCAAAGTTGGCATGTCCGAAATACCCAAATTCGGCGTTGCTTTGGCAGTTATGGCTCAAGTATGGCACCAACTTTGGCGCTCCTCTGGCGGACCAGAGAAACGCCAAACCTTGGCATGCCCCGAATTCCCAGATTATGATTTACTATGGCAGTTATGGCTGAAGTATGGCACCAACTTTGGCGCTCCTCTGGCAGACCAGAGCAACGCCAAACTTTGGCATGTCTGAAATACCCAAATTCGGCGTTGCTCTGGCAGTTATGGCTCAAGTATGGCACCAACTTTGGCACTCCTCTGGCGTACCAGAGAAGAGCCAAACTTTGGCATGCCCTAGGATCGCCCAACTAAGGCTATAGTTAGGCACCGTACTTTGGCACTGATGAGTGCCATGGTGCAAAAACCTAACTGCGCCAAAGTTGGGCCCTTATGTTTGCCAGACCTTTGCCCAAGTTGGGCATACCTCTGGCGTGCTACCTGGGTTTTCTTTATTTATTTTTATGGCGTGAATTCAGCCACGGGCCCTAAGCCTCCTAGATTACGAAGACTTACAAACACGCTTGAATTATACCCATTGAAGACTTCAAAAAATATCACGACAGGCCCTTTTTTCACAATTACTCCCCTACGTGTTTTACGGTGTTTGATTGAATAAACTGGAAACTCTTGAGACGGGCACCGGACCATGGCACTTCAATAAAAGTCTACTCTCTCTCTCTCTTTCTTTCTCTCTACTCTCTCTCTCTCTTTGTCTCTCGTGATGTTACCCTTAATTCTGTCAAAATTCTAGTTTTGAGACCACTTCAGCGTGGTTTGATCCTGCTGTTTCGCCGATATCGTCGCCTGTGACCCTAGCCTTTATTTATTATGTTTCGGGCACAAGTTCGCCCCATTAAACGTTTAGTTTACTTCAGTTTCCGTCGCCTCATCAATTGTCATTCGTGACACTATAAAGTCCTATGCATCACGTGGCGCTTAATAAACACACACATTTCAGTTGTCTGACTCGGATTCGGTCTTTGGTTTCCTGTAGTGAGAACACCGTTTATTAATTTATATGTTTTGTGGATATATTGTAAAAAATAGATTTATATTTTTCTTCTTGTTCTGAGAATAATGCTAAAGCAAGTAATTATCTAAAAGCCAAAAACCCATTAAAAGGCCCGCAGTTCATTATTACAGATGGTAATAATGTGAGCAAAAAAGGCAGCGAGAATGGAAAAATATAACCACTAATTTTTTTAACTACTGCAATATACTATGTTACCTCTAAGGTGTATGAAAGTCCTTGTCTTTAAAGGGACACTGAAATCTCCCAAATATATGAAGTGCCTGGATCGAACGTGTATGCTGCAAAATAAAGTTTCTGCGAACAATTTCTTCAACTACATAGTTACGATGTGAGACATTAAATTCCAAATAAAGTTTCGGTTTCGCTCCAGAATTAGAATGTGCCTCCTGGCGTAAATATTACGTTAAACACCATTTTTGTTTTCAGGATAAAGAGGTGACCTGCGCTCATAACACCCTAGCTTACTCGTATTAGCAGCAATAATTTGTGTCGCTCAGTTAAGCCAGCACACTAGACAGGCTCAGCAGCGGCACGCATCTCCGACCCTCACTATAACCGCCATTTTGGAAAAGGAGTGGCACCACCTATAGTGAGGTGAATTTGCGATTACACCAAATCAACTCTCTGACGTCATGCCCTGCGGAGGTGCTGCTGTCGTCACTGCGCATGCCCTGACGCGTAAAGTGATGCCCTGCGTTTCCTAATGTTTCGGTGAGTATAACCGTTCTTTAATTGTGGTGACAACCTTTAGTTGACAGTCAAAAAGAACGCGTGCTAAATTATATCATTCAGACTGACAAAAAAAATCGAATCTTCGGCATTAACGTGTTGATAAAATATATTGTTCATGATTTTTTCCTGCTTGTGAAAATTGCGGTTCCATGAAATATTCGACCTCAGCGACAATAAGGTACATAATATGAGAAAAGCTCTATGAGATATAGCTAGGGTTCCGTGTTTTCGGTTTGCACTTTGAAAATTAACTTCCGAGTCGGTTTTATAAAAACCTGGGAACACCGAAAAACCCCGAATTAAATGTTTCCTTGAATGAAGTAAAAAACAGAAGGAAAACCCAAGCTCATTCAGAAGAAAATTTGCATGTACAGTTTTATCTTGTGTTAATCCGGAACAGAGTGTCTACCGAGCTTTCCAGAGGCTGCCTCATTCTTGGAAACCAAACCTAGATTTTTTTCCCCTATCGGTACCGGGACGTTTTCCAAGTGTTTGGGTCACGTGCATGTGCCTGGAAGGTTGGGGAATCGCCTTTCCGCGTCCTATTTTCTTTCAAACGTTCGCCGATAAATACCGAGTTTTTGTCAAATATCAAACATTTACACCGAAAAACACCGAATCTGTAGGAAAACATAAACCCCGAAAGCACGGAACACTAGCAAGAGTCGATAATGGTAGGAAATGACAAAGGTAAAGGGTTAAAAAGCGCAAGAGAATTGAGAACAAGTAGAGAACACGAACGACATGGAGAGGCGCTCATTCAACAGACCTATAGGAAGGCCATCCAAACACTTCTGTGTAAGCTAAATGCCCTCATACGTCGATAACCACACGACGCTTTACGTAATATCGGACGAGAAAGAAGACGAATCTCTTTATCTAAGAAAGATATAGAAGGCGGGCTCACGCAATCGTCACCGTTCCTTTTGATAAAGAATGCCTCTACTACATTCTTCCTCTTAGTTTTATCTCTTGCTTTCTTTAAAAATGTCGTCGATACTTACAAATGTTCACACCCACAACGCTTGCAATGTTCTACAAAGATGTCCTTCAAATTGTTTCGTACAGAACGTCTGTGCTCTCTTGTCGAAAATCAGCGCCGGTTTATGCCATTTTTTTAGAGCTGTCCTCGTGTCTTTTGCACTTCAATTAATTTTTAATGCGAATAGCATTCTTTGGATACTTCACGCACTTTTCGTCTATCTATGTATCTATCTGGCTATCTAACCTCTTACGCCGCGGGTCGATAAATAAATAAAAAAGACCGGCGCCGGCTGGGATTCGAACCGTTGACCCTTTGATCAGCAGGCAGACGCGCTAACCACAGAGCTATGAAGGCAGTCATTCAACGCACTCTAAACGGTTGTTTATATCTTTACCATAGGACGCGCTTTACAGCGCTGTCACAGCTACCGGTGCGCGCGCGTTCCATGCACGAGGGCTCATTCCGCTCTCGTGAGGCTGAGCACGGCCGCTAGCATCACCCTCTCCCGCGCGCGGGAGAGGGTGATGCAGCGGCTCGTGCCAATGGAACGGCGCGCGCACCGGTAGCTGTGACAGCGCTGTAAAGCGCGTCCTATGGTAAAGATATAAACAACCGTTTAGAGTACCGTTGGTTGAGACTAGCTGAGACGCCAGAAAGTCTGGTCGGTACCATTTTGAGTGTTTGTGCGTATAGCGCGTGCTTTGCTCGCCTTCCTAAGTGACACAAACGCACGTGCTGGGCTGCGGAGATCGTGCGCAGGGCTGTGAAAGTGTCAACAAATTTAGAATCGCCTCAAGAGTGGGCTGGCGTATCTAGAGTGTGCCGGCCACCTGACGAACGCGCATAACTCCGCACCGTTTGATGCTATTCGCATTAACGTAGATAATCATTCCCAAAGGATGGGTTCTGCTGATTTTTTTACTACTAGACATGATTGCAAGACTACGGCATCTGACCACATATTCAATTGGATTGTCGATATTGGCGACAACGTGGAGCTGTCCTTGTTTATGAATGCACGTATGATCACGTAACAACTGGGCATTGCGCGGCTGAACAGATACCACGCCGCTCTTATAACCTGCGTGACCACGACAGTCGTTTATTTCTTTTATATTTCGTTTTCAAATTAGCTGTTCCCATTACGGTTCTGTCCAAGGACATGACGACCCAAAGAAAAGAAGCGAGGAGGTAGTACCGTGTGTAGTGGCAAATTTACGTTTTGTATTTAGGCAGTTCCCTTCAGAATTTGCTTCTGAACCTTCCCCGTGCCGGTCTTTGGCAGAGAATCAAGGAACACTACTCCTCCGTGCAGGCGCTTGTAGACTGGAACACGATCTGAAAACAAATGGGGAGAAATATTCGTACTCAATGGCGGCGCTCTTCAATTTTGTTATTACTTCGAATGCATTTTTCGGTTATAGCAATAACAACACAAACTATAGCCTGTCGTAGCATACCGTCTGCAAGGGACGCTCCACCTCGTGTCAATATCCCCTCCCCCTTCTTCATCGTTGTAACCGCATGTTTTACTGATTTCACTCGATCCAACCGCCTTCTTTTTTAATGTAAACTTCGAGGTGAATTATAATATTTGTGGCATCGACCAATTCCTTTCAGGCTTACTCAAGACAACTGTAAGGCAATTACCTAAACCTATAGGCTTCGCTAAAGATCAATGCACCTGAGCTCTTTGAAAATATCAAACCATCAGTCGTAGGAAGTACGCAATACAATCCACAACATGGATCTCGAATAATACCCAATAAAATCCTCAACAAGGACCGGAATACAATTCACAACGAGGGTCTCGGTACCATTTCCGGGCTCACAATTTTAAGCTTTTGAATTTTTTTTTTATGAAATGAATGGGCATGGAGTGCGCTCGAGGGAAACAAGTTAGACAAGATTCATCGTCGATTTTATATGGGCGTGTGGCCGTATGTTTCGATTCCAAGTTACCGGACTGCTAAATTTAGTAACGTACAGCTATTTCTAAAATATTAAGGTGGGATAGTTGGATATGCACATTACAAATAAATAGCGCAAAGGTCACGTACGCAGTCCTGTACTTGAACTTCGCGCTATTTATTTGTAATACAACTATATCTACGTACCCTGTCGCGCCGCAACCTGAGAGATTTCTTTACGAATGAGACATTTATTGGTTGTCATAATGGTTTCCACACTTACGCCAGACGGAGCACTGTTGATATGTTGTCAAATAACACTAAAGTTGTTATAAGAAAGAGTCTCAATATCCCACAAACGTAACGCCTCGCGTGAAGGCGTTACGTTTGACCATGACTGTTCGCTGCCTGATGCAATTAGTGCCAACGCGGCATCGTTTTTTAAAATTTTTTTTTTTTTACATTACATTCATGAACGCCTAGCGTCTTTTGGCCCTCCCCACCCATACAGCGGCATTGATAGGTGCTGAGGTGGAGCACAGTCTACGACAAGCTTTTTTACGACAGCCCGTTGACGGTAACGGAGAGAGAGAGAGAGAAAACAACGAGGGATTGACGATCTCTCGTTTGAGCTTTTGTCTCACACTGTGTGTACACTATACCTGCAACAAAGTCTTGCAGATCATGTTCCGTGACTCTCATGGCCTTGTTTTGCGAAGCTGGCTCTAGCACGACGAAGGCTTTGGCAACTTCATTATACTGGTCATGAGGAACGCCAGCAACCGCTGCTTCAGAGACCTCTGCGTGACTCAGCAGAACAGCTTCGATGTCCGCTGGTAAGACCTGACGTCCCATACAGCTGAAGCAGTCCTTCATTCTTTCCACGATGTAAAATTGACCGGCGTCGTCATAGTATCCGATGTCACCTACGGAAAACATCAGTGAGAATGAGTAAAACATCTCGTGTCAAAGTGCCTTTTATAAAACGGTGTAGGGCATCACGTACCGCATCACGATACAACGGGGTTTTTGCTTCGTTTTATTCTAAGTCGGACCGCTACGACCTGACGTAGGGCATCAATAAGCGTCAAAAAAGCATCGTCTCGGGGCTCCTTGTTTTTGTGGGCTTCCTATCAGCGGGTAAACCAATCGCGCATATCACCGGTAAGTACTTAAAAGACATAGCCTCTTATATACTCACAACGCCTGGCAGATCACCACGAGAAGCGGCCGCCGAAATGGAAATGTGGAGCGGGAGACAACGGATGAGACGAGAGCCACGTGGCTTACGCCCCGCTGCGACGAGACGCCGAAACACAGCGTCTCGCCGGTGCCGCAAGACGCTGCGGCGAGACGCGAGGACACGAAGTGTGTTTCGAGTCCTCGCCGCTGCAAAAGGTGTGCGCTAACGTCCAGATTCCCCAAAAAATGGCTCTTTGACGCTCTGTGTTACCACATCCTTGCGCTCCAAATGTGCGACCGGGCACTCTATGGCTCTGTCGTTGAACACCCAGGCTTTGTGAGTACAGATCAGTGGTCTCAAACTCATTTCGGTGTGTGGGCCAGATAGCCCCCACCGGGAAGGTCGAGGGCCAACATAAGACGGGGGGAGGGGGGGAGGGGTGTTCAAAACTTTTATAATAGAAGAGACCTCGTGCTCTATGCTTCTTGTAAACTCACAGTTTTGCCAGTCACATCTTTAGATTTGATTTGTTTATATGACTACTTTCGACCATGACCTGATGTGCGTAAGGAATTAAAATGACACCCCCCACCAACGTTCTGCCATTTTTAATAGAACAAGAGAGCAAGTTTCGTTCCCTTTTCTCAATTCACTCAGGAATTTATCAAGCTCAACATTACTCTAAAAAACAATTTTGGCAGTTCTTGCTTTCCTGGAGATTTTTATTACAACACTCTGAACACACACTTGTCTTTTAATGATGACATTTTTTTTAACGCAAGAACCCCAAGGTCGAAGTTTTATATTTGGCAGTTGCTCGTGCTGATCGAACGTTTGCGCAGCCGAGATTTATCCTTCAACGAACAGCTTGCGCTTGCAGCCTAGAAGCGGAACTGTTGTACATTACAAAAATCTGGGAGGCCAGTAATACAGCGAAACGAAGGGCAAATGAACACAGATAAGTATAAACTGTTAGAATACGTTAAAAGAGCAGAAATACTTTTCGATCAAAAAGTAATCAACGAGACGAGATCACTATGGCGCATGCCAATTCTAGTGCTGGAGGCATGGGAACCGGGACGCGTAGCCGGTTGCCGGTGGGCCACGTCCCAGCGAGTCGCGGGCCGCATGCGGCCCGAGGGACGCGTGCTTGAGATTCCTGGTGTAGATGATGCCATAGTGAAGGACGAGCGTGTTGTTAAGAGTACTGAATATGAGGAAGGGATAAGGCACGGACAACAACGCAAAACCGCAACTCCCAAATTGCAACGCACATTTATTAACCCGAAGTCTGTATAGACCGTTTTATAGTAAATAGCGCCGTTTTGAGAGCGAGAAAGAAAGAGGGAAAGGGCTACCGGCGCTTTCCTCTCTTGCTGGAGCGTTAGAAAAAGTGAAAGTCCCGGATGGAGGGTTCGCCGGTGTTGGGTGTCTGCATTGCTCGAACTTCATTCGCCCTTTCTTCTCTGTTTTAAACTCCCAAACTTAATAAGAGCCATTGGCCTGGATGACGACAGTCCCGCCGTCATCGGGACACCATTGCTCGGTTATAACTTATAGGGTGGACGAATAACGACAGAAAGCGTTGAATACTGTCCGACGACCTCTGCAGCTTGCACGGAATCCGGCAAGGCGAGTGCGGCTGCAATGTCTTTAAAGGGACCATGAAACGATTCTGAAATCGAATTTCATCCACCGATCATCGTAAAAGGTGTGAAAAGAAACAGAAAAACGCCAAACTAGGGAGCAAAAAAATTTCTTCGCTATATAACTCATAAAAGAAAACTGGACTCTTTTGCGCCTTCTTTCCTTGGAAAGCTCTCTGCCTTTTCACTGCGATGCATCCGCGGAATCGCAGCACGTCAGCCGAATCCACGTCGCCTATTGGGTAAGAGCCTACCTCACCAGCACCACGATCATAAACAATAAATAGCCGGCGAATGTTTCCTAAAAGTTTTCTTAAATAATATTCAGATCCACAGTTTGTAGCATAATTAGAGATGTGACGAAAATTACCACATTTGATAATGCTGAGAGCCAAGCGCCATCTATCGTGTGGTAAACGAAGCAAGAAAAAGACAGCGTCGCTCAGTTCTTGATTGCGACGACCAACGAACGTTTATTTTTCTACGTGTTCTTCTCGCGCGTCCCGACTTCAAGCAGCAAGAAAAAAGTAAAAAATACTTGAAACAGACCACGAGGAACAAGAACGCTGGATCCACAAACGCCCGGGAAAAGCTCCAACGGCCACGATTCCACCGACGCCGACCAAGCGAGCTTGGCAGATAGGCCTAGCAGGCACTCCGACTCGGCGCAGTGGTGCTCCGACGGTCCTTGGCCAAGACCGTCTGCACACGACCGGCTGGCGTGCTGAGTGAAATATGCCCACGCGACCCTTGTGGACCCTTTCCGTATTATAGTTTGATCGCTGACCGGTGAGGTCAGTCTCTTCCCCTTCTCATCTCCTTGTTTTCCGAGGCAGTGTTGACGAACACTGTCGTCGAAAAGGGACTCTCGTCGATTCTATCTTCTTGTTTTGTGTGATATAGAGCTCAAATAAACGCCGTATGGATTACCTTCGTAACACGGTATGTACAATTTGTTATTAGTCTGCCATTTTTATTCTGACACGACTGCACGTCACTGACGAGCTATAACGGTTCGTGGGAGCTACGTGCAATGCCGGTCCAACCTTTCTTTGCCGAGTGTCACGCCAGTATCGAGTTGCAATCGTAAAGGATTGGTTCCAAAGCGCTTACCAACAGCGCGAATACAGCACTTCCATCAAACTCGCGCGTCCGCTCCGAGTGTGAACAGGTATTTACGTGGCTCTTGCTGACACTGTCGGATTTCAAACGTATTTTTTTAACGTCGGCTCGCTCCTGCATCTCCGAGGCCGCGAAAAACGCCGCGGCAATTTGTTTCCACCTACGTCGCTTTACAAACTACTGACACGGGCCGCCTTTTACCAACAATAACAGCTGGGTGGACTTCTGGAGTCTTCACCGGAAGGCTTGCCGCACTTCCCAACAGGCATGCCGGCGTATGGGACTAGTCCCATGCTGTCGCTGTAGCGCAACATATCTCATTGAATTTCGCTCAGATGCGACGTGTCCATGGCTATCGTGGCGATGAGAAGTGCCGATTCAGAAAATACGTCGGTGACATCAGCGCCATCAGCGCAGTAAAACCTACCGGCGCAACCCCAACTCGCCGCCGCTAACGCTCTCATTCTCCTTCTGCCGAGATAACTTCCGGTTCCCGTGCCAGGGTACGTCAGGACCGTCAAAATTACGCCGCAACTTGTTTTGCGGTTAGTTGGAGAGAAAGAAAAAGTCGATATTTCATTAATTCTTTGTGTAGAAGTTAAAAAACCGAGACGAAAACGGGTCCTGTTAGGCATTCAATGAACGTTGAAGGTTTAATGTGGTTTAATGTAAAAGTTATCTGGCAAAAGTAAAAAGGTCATTTCATGGTCCCTTTAAGCTCCATCGCTTTCCACATTTCCCGATCTCCGACGGCAGTGGGTTGCGACCGTAAACTGAAAAGGCTGCGCAGGCTGCCTTTTTCCAACGCCATCCTCTCGACTGTGCTCGGAACATTTTGTGAATGGAGCGCGCACCGCAACGCTGCACCGTCGATGAACATGGGGTACGGTCGCAAGGTGCCTGCATGTTTTCTCGTGATAATTTCAGTTTCAGCTTGAAACCTACTGTAACTGCATTTATCGTGATGTTGATATTTGGAAGTGTTGACAATGACTCGATTTTATCAACTGGAACACTTATTTGAAGGCTCATTTTCGCCGCCGGGTGTGTCTGGAAATTGTCAAAAAGTTGGTTCCATCGGTCTTCCTGAATCGCGATCTGTGATACCAGAGAGCCGTGACCTTATGTTAACCGTCACAACGCGACTAGATTTTTCTGATTTTCGAAATTAGTACATAATGTAGCATGAAAGAAACTTTCGATTTCATTTGCTGAAACTTGAAAAATGACGGAATAAAAGTTAAAGTTAAAGAAAGAATTTACAAAAATAAATTGTTAAATGGAAAATAGGATAAATAATTAAAACTAATAATAAGAAAGGGGCCTGACGCCCGTCGACGTTTCGACAGTGGCACTGTCTTCTTCAGGACGGTGGCACTGTCTTACATTCCTGAGGAAGACGGTGCCACTGTCGAAATGTCGACGGACTTCAAGTGGCTTAGTTATTTTTATTTTTAATTATTTTTTTATTTTTTCCACTTAACAATTTATTTTTCTAAACTCTTTTGTTTAACTTTGAGATTTATTCCGTTATTTTTAGAGTACTCTCCGCGTATCTAACGTTCTTGTGTCTAGCCTTGATTGTTCTTGTAAACTAATAGAACATTGTTTTCGGCACTTTACTCTTTTTCCTTGTGTGACTATTTTCGCCATTAAATTAGCTTATATATATATATATATATATATATATATATATATAGAGAGAGAGAGAGAGAGAGAGAGAGAGAGAGGTTTTAGGGGAAAGGGGAATATTCTTGATCTATACGGAAAAACAAACTGAGAGAGAAAAGGAGACAGGAGCGCGCACGGACCTAAGCAAGCCGAGCTCTGGTTGGAATGATTAGTAGGTAGCTCTATGTCTCCACTGCCATAGCCTTTCTATACCCACAAAGCCTGGCACATTCGACGACGCAGTCATAGAGTGCCCGGTCGCAGAATTGGAGCGCGAGGATCTGGTAGCACAGAGCATCAAAGACCCATTTCTCGGGGAACCTGGACGTCAGCGCACTGCGTTTGCAGCCGCGAGGACCTAAGACACGCTTGTTCGCTAGGGAGAATTGTGTTTCGGCTTCTCGCCGCAGCGGGGCCTCTCCACCTTTTCTGTTTCGGCGGCAGCTTCTCGTGGCGATCTTCCAGGCTTTGTCAGCATATAGGAGGCTATGCCACTGCACTAGTCAAACGCGTTCGAATGCGAAAGCTAAGCGCTAGACACCAATGTTTCGCGTTCCGAAGCGTTCGATGAGTTCAGTGCAGACAAACGCAGCTACCGACTGATCATTCCAACCAGACCTCGGCGTGCTGACGTGCATGTTTGCTCCCATCTCCTCCTCTTCCTCAGTTTCTTGGCCCACTGTTGCTGGCGTCGAGTTCCAATATCACGGCGGAGGCACGAACAAGCGCTATGGGATGTTTTTTTTTTCCTAACACTTTTAAACATTTTTTAGACTCAGCTACATCCCTGAATATAAATCGCAGGACGACCTTATCACTTCCTTTGATGAAACGAACGTCAGCGACATTGGCCACGAAACTCCTCCGCAACGGCATGGGATCGCTTCGTACGCCGCGGAGCTAACGTCCCTAGATATTTCTTGAAAACCATGGAGGGATTCGGCGTGGAGCGGGATCGCCCCCGTCGTGGCGTGGCATCGACAAGGGGCACATCTCCGCCAACCTAGGAGCCACCGCTGAGGGTCTGGTATGACTGAAAGAACGAGAACGGTAAGGGGAGTTGCAGCTGTTCCGCCTTCAGTGTGGGCTGCCTGCATGCCTTCGATAACTCGAAGGCATCTCGTGAACCGAACCGCAGCCAAAGCACTGCGACAGGCAACGACCACGTGTTGGAGGCTGGACGTTTGAAAGTCGAGCTCTGCCATTCTTGTGCTATCGGTGGCTGCAGGAAGTGTTATCGGGAATTTGAGACCCACTCTGAATTAGCGCCCAGATCGCTTCGACGCACCATCGCACCGAGGCTGCTTCTCATTAATTTAAGACTCTTTGGCTTTTTATACGTAAACTCGACTGCTCAACATCGTTTTTGGACCAATCTTGCAAAAGTATTATATATTTCGTTCGATTTAGTGTTGAAAATTATTATTTTCAATACTGCCACAACCGCCGTAATTCAGAGATTGAATAAAAACTGGAGATATGTTTCACAGGCAACCTAAAAATAAACATAAAATTCATGAAAGAATTTTGAGTCGATATAAATCGGTACTACTTATTTGGTTCTTCAAAAAATTGTAAGTCAACTGTCAGCCATCAGAAAGACATCGATCAATATAATAGTAAATGAAGACAAAGGGCGGGAGTTTTTTAGGACGGTTAAATAGGTACTGTTTATTCCAAAACAATATTTTATCGTCGTACCTGATAGCATCCAGCCGTCAGTGGTAAACACAACCGAAGTGGAGTCCGCGTTGCTGCGGTAGTTCGCCAGGAGCATTGGCGATCTGATGTACAATTCGCCCCTTTCTCCTGGCCCAAGTACTCTCCCTGTCTCCGTGTCAACAACCTAGCATAGGGGCGGGAAAAAAAGCCAGTGTGACATTTTTTTAATAAAAAAGTACGTACACTTGATCTCGCAAATGCAGCAAAACTTTCGCTGCCATGAAATGCAGTTTCAGGGTCACCGCATAGATGACGCCAGCGTGGCAGTTTCTTCCTCCTCGCAAAAGCTCGAAAGAAACTCGATATCCAGCAAATGCGCGCTCGCGAACGGGCCTTCATACTCCGCTCCCACCTACATGTGAGAAGTGCTAAAAAGAAAAAGTATTTAGACGTGTCTTAACCCTGCCGATAAAGTTGGGAAGTCGCAGAGCCTGCAGCGTATCTTCAAGCATGCTCTGGAAGATTCTTTAATTAAGCCGCTTCACACCGCTCACACGTCGCACAAAAACACGGTGTTTGTGTGCTGCCATGATGCGAGAATTATCAGCGGACAGCTTCAAGCACCTTCGAAACATGTGGAAATCATTCCGATGTATGCTTCAAACATGTTTCCACACGGTTTCTGCGGAAATGGCAGACTGCCTAGTTACAGTAAGGGAGAAAAAATTCGCTTAGAAGAGGAGGAATGAGATGTTTGTTTTTTTAGACCGAGCCTAGGTGGCGCAACCTACCAACCGTAACAAAGGGTACATTATGTCTAGCCATTAACATCCATCTATTCACGCATGACCAATATGAGAGGAGCGTGGTACAAGGAAGGAACAAGTCTTTGACATTGTCTGCAGAGTCTCTTGTTGAACGCGTTAGCGGTGCCCTGTGCTTTTCTCAGTCATGTCCGGACTGATAGCGACTTTCATTACGGAATTTTTTCTCGTTTAAAAATAATGCTATTTTATTTCCAGCATGGGGGGGGGGGGAGGAGAATGGTGGGAGCAGGGGGGGGAAGTGTGGGGAGAGGGCGATCACGCCACCCGTCCCAGTACCGTCTGAATCACCCTGGACATTTGTTCTAACCGCTGTGATTGAAAATGTGTCACTGTGTACCCATCTGAAACGGCTGTAAAGACGCGTGTTACAATTTTCTTTTTTCTGAAAGGGGCGCGGCTGATCTCAGCGCATGCGAGAGCTTGTGTCGTCTCGTGCTGCACAAGCGCAAAGCTCCTGCAAGGTAATTGCACGTGCAGAAAGACTATAAGGTTCCCTTGATGCGTTGCGGCACCGGTGGCGTAGTCAAACTGGCTGGTGAGATCGGTCTATTGCCTCCCTGCTCTCAAAAAACGACCAGCCGATGTCCCCCTGCCCTCCCTCATTTAGTGGTTTTCCATGTGCTCTCAGTGCCAAATTGGATACGTTTCTTTGTCGAAATTCTAATTCTGACTGAACCTCTGATTGCATGCACAGTGCCCCACTGCAAGAAGACAGTCCTGGCACCATTACTCCTTTTCATATACCCCTAACCAGTTAATATCTCTTGTAGTTGTATAATTCCTTTAACATTATGGTAGATGAATTTTATATCCATTCTTTAATTATATTTTCCTCATGTTCCTCTATATATTTCCAATCCTCATTGGGGCAGACTCCCAGATATTTATGTTTTCCTACATGGTCTAATACAATGTCTTATATTTCCAGTGGTTCCCTCTTTTCATCGTTGAACACTATTACCCTAGACTTGTCTCTACTAAAACTCATCCCCAAGGTCTCCCTTCCTCTCCGCATATTCCAGCTAGTTTCTGTAATATATCCTAGTTATTTACCATGAGTACTATGTCGTTCGCAAACATCACTCCCGGTATTACCTGTATTACATTTCTCCCTCCTTCCATATCAGTGACATAACTCACATCGAAAACTAAGTTACTCGCTGCTCTAATTTTTTATTTTTTATTTCACTGAGAGATATCATGAAAAACAGATGTGACAGTGAAGAGCCCTGCCTGAGCCCCCTTTTTTTTTTTTTTTGCTGCCGGTTGTGTAGTGTATGCTTGCCATGTTATAACTACCTCATAAAATTGTTGAAATTTGGGCTAGTTGGTGAAGCATGTTTCCGGGTAAAACAGCGCGAACAAGGACACAGGACAGAGAAGATGCACACAAACGGAGCGCTGTGTTGAAATGTGGGCTAGTTGGTGGCCCAAATATAACTACCTTATTTGCTGTGTAGAGCTGCTGAAGAAACCTAACATAATTTTTTTATCTAAATTACACTCCTTCAGCTGACCACAGAGTTTTTATTTGCTCACATTATTGTACACTCCCTCGATGTTCAAACAAGCTAGCCATAAAGGAGTTTGGTCCTTCATTGTTATTTCTATACATTTAATAGGGAAGAATATGTTATCTTCTAGTATTCTATTTCGTTGGAATCCATTTTAGAGCTCATGCAGTACTTGCATATGTTCTGCCCATTCTTCCATTATCCTCTTTACTATCAGCATAGCTAACCTGTACATAATTGAAGTTACCATTACTAGGTGATATGGATCAATGTTGTCATTGTTTCCTTTGATTTTATATATTAGTCTCATTTTATTTAGTTTAGAATAATTGGGTATTTTTCCTCCCATTACTAATTCCTCCCATTACTAACTGCAATTTACCTTGTTTTTCCTAATGTATTTATGAGTTATATGGGCATATTGTCTGGACCTGTCGCTTTACCTGCTGTAACCTTACATCTTGCCTTGTACCATTCTCTTGTGGTCGTCTCCATTGTTACACATTTCTGCTCTTCCTCTACACCGCTACTGTCAGTGCTATCCACTGTCCCCCTCTGCTCAAGCTGGGAGAAAGCATCTTCGACTTGTCTGCCTGGTATTTTGCCGTGCCTTTTTCTCCTCTACTCTTCTCTTCTCCTGTGGTCAGTATGTGTTATAAAACCTCCGGCTTTCTCTCCAGTGCTTTAATGTGCCCCCAAAACATTTTTGCTGCGTTCCTGTCTTTTTATTTATTTCCATCATCCACTGGACTCCTGTACTCCAAATTTTGGCCTGTATTAAAGCTGATTCTTCCCTTTTCCGCTCTTGGAAGTTCTCCCATTTTGAAGCTACTTCAGCTGGCAAGGCTCGCCTTTTTTTTTGCCCACTTATGCACTCTAGATGCATCTTGGCGCCGCAATATGGCTGCTTTGACCTCCTTATCCCACCAGCATTTTGAGTTGTGTCTTCGATTTGGCTTTCCTTTTCGTTTAATTCGATGCATCTCTCATTTGCTTTTAAAGGTTCATATTAGACTCTCATACCTCTATTTTATTTCTGGTTGTTCCGATGCTATGTTTTGAAGACTTTTAGATTATTCCTGTATTTTAGCTTCACTTAGTTTCGCCTTACCCTGTTGTTCACGAGCTTGTTGTTCGAATTCGGATGCGCCAAATTTAATCTTAATTTCTTTTTGGTCACTCTCTAAGGTTTTTGTACCTTCCTTAGCTACTTCCATGCCTCCTAACCTGTCAACAAATTTGTGCGACATGAGGCGATAGTCTATTTTTGCGTGTTAGTTGTTTCGTTCCCACGTTATTTTTCCGTCACGTTTTACTTGAGCATTTACTATACCTCGTTTCACGTTCCGTCCAGACGCAGTGGATGCTACGAGGGAACGGGACCAATGAAGCAGCGTCAAAAGTGCAAATCACTAGGCTTGTTCTGTTTGTGATTGGTTCAGCGATGAAAAGCACACACAGAAACATTACGAACACCATGATGGTGCCCTTTTTACGCTGTGTGATTCGTCATATAATCTCGTAGCATCGGCTGCGTCTGGACGGAAGGTGAAACGAAGTATAGCACTAGTCCCAGGGCATCAACTAACACTGACATGGACAGTGTGGCCTGCTTGTCAGAATAAAATAATAAAAATTGGTAAATTCATTATTGCGATTACCAGAGCTCCAAAAATTTCGAAACTTGGTGCCTATTTTCAATAGCCTATATGTATTCCATTTCGAGAATAATCTATCCGTTTAATGCTCGTGTCTTAGCCCCTTTTAGTTCAGACGCAGCCAATGCTACCAGCTGATGGTACCAATCAAATAGCGTCAAAAGGGAAAGTCACCGGGCCTTTCCTGTTTATGATAGGTTCAGCGATGACAGAACACGCACGTAAACATTGATGCACACCATGATGTGCGCTTTTTATGCTTTCTGATTGGGGCCCCCAGCTCGTAGCGTCAGCTGGGTATCGAGTTCAGGTGAAACGAGACCTATCCCTGCCGTGTCTGATCTTGGGAGACACGCAGCACACAAGGAGCTCTCCCTATGTTATGAGTAGCATTAAGTTAAATTTATATTTATTCCGGTGCCGAGTGGACGGCGTGTCTACCTTAATGTGAAGTATGAAGTTTAGTACAGTACTCATCAAAGTTACACGGACCGCGCGAACTCTGTCTTGTCTCGTGGCAGCGATATCCTGGTGGCAGCTGAGAAACGGTTTCGTGGGGTAGAATTTAACAAACCATCTCAAATGCTATGTCGAAAAGCCGTTGTTGAGCTTCCTCCAGGATATGGCTACAATAAAAAAAACGCAGTTTGAGCGTTCTGTCTAAGTTTTGATGAGCACTGTACATAAGTTTTCTACTGCAGTAAAATTGTTAAGTGCGCTGGTTAGTACATGTTTAACTAGAAAGGCGCCTCAAAAATACGTGGACACGAGAAAGAAGGGACAGGACCGAGCGCTACTTACAACTGACCGTTTACAAATAACACACTCATTACATTTTTGCACCCAATCAGGTTCCCGACACAAAAAAGCATACTCTTTCACGGCTAGGTGCACCGGCGGTGCACTTGTGTAGGTCACCACCTGTCCTCTTTTTCCCACTCTAAGTTTCTCTCCATATACGAAACGCAAGTTTGTCTGCTTCTTTTGCAGGGGTTGTGGTGATATCAGAACGCCGAGCTCTGATTGGCTCTTATCGAAGGATAGAGGGTAGACCTCAAGGCAGCTTGCTTCCATGTCTACCCACTATCCTTCAATCAGTGCGAATTTGAGAACGGCATTCTGAAGTCACCACAACTCCTGCAATAGAAGCAGACGAACTTCCGCATTGCATAGGCACCGACAGCGTGAGAACGTCAGGGCGTCCCTCTTGGGCTTCTGGCCTTCAGTTGACTCATAGTCGCAACAGCCATGTGGCTTATGGTAACACTAGGCATATTGCCCATAGTCACCGATGGCGTAACCTATATATATGGTGATTACGCGATCATGTAACCTATAGGACTACCCTGTCACTTGACACCTCCCAAAATCGGAGAAGCGAGAGTTTCGCGGCAACGTGATTACATACATCGCCATTATAACCATGATAATCAAAGCCGCTTTGCTGGCGCACGTGTAGTGTAACGGCCTACTGAGCGAGGTGTCCGCGGTTTGATTCCCCGTCGAGGAACAATGCGTATCCTGTTAAAACATCTGGCCGTGTTATCATATTTTCGTAACAACATTTCGCGACGCTCTACACCTGGAAGCCGGCCCTAAATCATAGTCTGTGTTGAAGTAGCATTTCGTACAATGTCCGCTTTGTGTCCCTATCGCTAAAGCCGATCACAGGATGAGAACGCCAGCCAGAAGTTTAAGACGCTCGCGCCTGCAGTGCCTGTGCCTTACCTTTCATAACACTTTGGCGTTTTGGTGGGCTTAGAGGGTGCGCGCGCAGCCAAAACGCTGCAAGAGGCAACGATCGCGTACTGGAGGCCGGGCGTCCAAGAGTGGCGCCTTAACGTTCTCACCCTGTCGGTGCCTATGCAAAGCGAAAGTTCGTCTGCTTCTTTTCCAGGTGTTGTGGTGATGTCAGGATTCCGAGCTCCGATCGGCTCTGATTTAAGGATCATGGGTAGACCTCAAAGGAATCTGCCTTGACTTCTACCCACTATCCTTCAATAAGAGCCAATCAAAGCTCGGCGTTTTGATGCCACCACAGCCCCTGCAAAAGAAGCAGACGAACTTACGTGGAGAGAAAATTAGAGCGGAGAAGAGAGGACTGGGCGGTGACGTCAAAACGCCGATCTCTGTTTGGGATGATTGATGGTCGCTCTCCCATGCACTTGATCAGAACACGACCTGCCTAAGGCATTCTTGACGAACGACGCAGAGTCTCGCTACCGCTGCCTCTATACTCGCTGTTCCAGCGGCGTAGACTTTCCATTTTCCCGGGCGCTTGGGCAGGCTGAGAAGTTCTCCGGGGGGGGGGGGGGGGGGGTGCTGCGCGTTACCTTTTCGCCAGAACTGGAGACTGAAGCTAACGAAAGCACGCTGGGATTCTATTTCCCATCTATTTTGTCAATAAAGGCAACGTGGCCGTTATTACATGCCACTACTAGAAGCTCGTTACATGACACGTAAACAGCATCTCGGTAAGGATCATGGCCAAGGCCCGGGGGGGTGGGGGCTCTGCCCCTCCCCCCCCCCTTCTTGGATCTCACCAGGGGGGCACGAGCCCCGATGCCCCCCGAAGTCTACGCCTATGCGCTGTTCAAACGTGAAACGCAGGCCTCCGGCGTTAGAACGCCAGTCCCTGTGAAGGAAGCAGACGACGCACGTGTTTGCTATGATTGAAGGGAGAACAGCGGGTATAGACACAGGCTTTGCGTCTACCCACTAATCCTTCCAATCAGATCTCGCCGCTCTGACGTCACCGCACGCTTCCATTTCCTCCTCTCCCTCGGTTTCCCGCCTTGTAGTTTGACGAGTCTCTAGCCCATTAGATTTTCTCTCTCTCCCTTTCTCGTTTTCCCTATTTTATTGGCCGGATCCAGGGACGTAGTCACATGCCTTTTAGCGTATAAAATGTGTTTTGAACTGGAAAAACAAAAATATGCGCCAAAGAAGGTAAACGAAGAAAATCTGTTACCTTTATTTGAGTCATAGGCACAGGAAACCCAATTGCGTCGTAAGCGATCCTGTTCTTCAAGGTGGTGCAGATCATGCCTCCACCTTCCGTGGCCCCATAGGGGTTTCTTAACCCTTTCAAACTGAATGCGGAAAGAATTTCCCTGGCCGCCTGTTTCGAGAGGAGGACGCCACACGCCTCCACCTTGATCACGCTGTCGAGCCTCGCGCTCGTTCTTTTCAATTCTCTAACGAGCTGCTGCAGTACTGCGGCGGATCCGGAAAGAGTCGTGACCTGGATGAGATCACAAAACGGAAGTTAGAGGATTCGCGGTACATGCCAGGGGAAGCGTGATATCACAATATATTAGTTGGCTAAGTCCCCGTTAACACACTTGCTTTTCCTTACGACCGAGTTCATGCGATCTCTTGGGACGAGAGAACACTAGAGAAACTGCACTACAGAGGGTCTCCAACTGTTCGGTCGGAGTCACATGAGTTATGGGCTGCGTTTGCAATCACGATCTGCGAGGAGGTGCCGAAATCATCAATCGTTTGCAAACGCTCCACCTTTCCGACTGCTTTCCTCCTCGCCGCGTGTAAAAGTTTCGCATGCGCATTTCCGATTATTCTGCGAAGGAGGCGACCGACAGTAAATTGAAAATAGTCCCCGTGGTTTGGGCTGTACCCTCTCTTTAGTCTAGGCTCTCTAGATAACATACTGGCAAGCTGGCGCATTCTACCAAGTGATCCTGGAACTGCATTTTACAAGCGCGAATCTTTTGCGACATCTGTGAGATCCAATATACGTACTATCCCTGAGAAAGGGTCGTTTATAACATTGTCACAAGTATTTCAAGCCAAAATAAAAAATATTTTGCGGAAAAAAAAGAACTAGACAGAAATGCCAAGTGTTCCAACTTCCACGGCTACTGGATAGATGGCGCCAGTGTTATCTTTGACCAAGGTGTTAGCGATCATGAGATTTCAATCGGAAAACAAGTCAAAAGCTCGGAGGTGGCCTCCGACCCAGGCTGCTCCCAGACAGATGTTTTTATAGACCTTTTCCGCTTACTCTCGCCCCCGACCGCCAAGTAGGCATATCCGGTATGGGCGTCCAAAAATATTAAAACGTTTCAACCTGCAAATAGTAAAAAAGTAGAGGGGAGAGAAAACGAGAATGGGTGACGGTTACGCTTATCTCCTAAATGCATTCTTTTGGCGTGGCGACGGCAAAACAATGTTTTCGCCCATACTGGAAGTGACGACAATTCAAGATGGCGGCGGTCTTGAAGAAAGGGTCTATACGGTCCCCGGAGAATCCCCGAGCCCCCAAGACCTCTGCCGTGAAACCCGAGCGGCGCGCGTGGGTCTGCAAGGGACAGCTTCGGAGGCGATCGCCCTCGCCTACGGAGAAGAACATTCCATCGGACGACGCCGAGCGAGACGCAGCACCGCTCTAGAACCGTAACCTTCATATAATCCCCCATTTGCGTATTCGTCAAAGTTTTAATTAAATAAACAGTTTAATCCAACCACATCGTAATTTGTTCACCCTAAACGCTAACATTTCAGAAGTGGGATAAAGTCCAAATAGCCAACTCGTCAATCGGTCACCAAACTCTTCATCAAGAAACGGAAGGGAACGAAGGACGCACAGCCGGCAAGCAGCGAGGCCACTTCAACGAGCAACGTTGTTGGCGGCGACGAAGCCAACAAAAGCAAAGAAGTGAGCCAAGTGACTGCAACGAGCCTGCCGGGCGTACCCGCCGTCTCGACTCCGCTGCCGGAGGTGAATAACGGAACACCGCCTGATGGAGGCAACGCAGGAATGCCGAACGCGCACGGACAGCCCCCGAACGACAGCGGTGGCTCCTTCGACTTCCAGGCATTGATGCAAGCGACCATCCAGACGGCGGTGCGTGAGGCGATGAACGGTGCTGCTCAAGTCTGGCAAATGCAACAGCGACATGTCACTCCGGACGTTGCGAGTGCAACGGACGGCCGGCTGGCCACGGCGAGCGCCCAGCTTGTGCCAGTGTACGACCCATCGACCAAGACACAGCCAGTGGTGGAGGCGTGGATCAGCAGGGTGGATAACCTGGCGGCTGCCTACGGGTGGAACGACAAGCAGACGACATGCTTCGCCCTCGTTAAACTGCAAGGAGTGTCGAAAACATGGTACGACGGACTCACGACTGCACAACGATCGTGGGAAGAGTGGAAAACCGAGCTGAAGAGAGCGTTTCCATCGAGCGCCGGATTCCAGCATCTTTTTCGAGAGATGGAGTCGCGTCGCAAACAACGCGACGAAAGCATGGAGATCTACTTTTACGATAAGTTAGCCAAGGCACGACGATGCAACTTGGACGACGAGGCGTGCATGGAATATATCGTGACAGGATTACACGCCGAGGACATGGTGCGATCGCTCATTGTCCGCGAGTACGACAGCCCCGAAGAACTTCTGCGTTGTATGAAGAGACTGGATGAACGGGTGGACACTTGCAGACAGACGCAGCCAAAGATCACCAAACCGCCACCGAGCACATCTCGTGACACGAAGCCCGTGATCAGTGCGTCAACTGGCAAGTAACAACGCCCTGGCGTAAATTCAACGAAAAAGGTGAACGCCTCTGCTTCAATCGTTCTACATACGGACATTATTCTGCTGCATGCCCCAAGCCTCAAAAGAGACCTCGATGTGGTATATGCAATCGAACCGGACACGAATCGAAAGACTGCCGTCTGAGACCTGGCAAGTCGGACACATCTCCAAAACCGGGAGCCGTCCTCACCCAAGCGTGCAAGCACGGGAAGTCAGCGAAAAAGGCAACCGACACCAACGCGAAGTATTTCATGAAAGCGCACCTAAACGGAAAGGAGGTCAACGCTTTCGTGGATATGGGCAGCCAATGTGTGACTCTTCGAGAGTGCGACGCAATATCATTGGCGTTCACGTATGACAAACTCCTTCACCCTTTCACGATTAGCGGCTACGGATCATGACAGACGACGCCACTGGGGTGCGCAAGAGCTGTACTGACGGTCGATGAGGCAAACAGCGGACGTTGACGTATACATCGTTCCTGACGACGTCCAGGTGATTCCGCTACTCATTGGCCAGCCATTCATGGAACAGTCGCATGTCACGATCATTCGCAGTAAAGACACTCTCCGCATTTTCGAGGAGCGCGAGGAATCGGGAGAGGAAGATGGAACCCTGCGAAACATCTAAATCCCTGATGTTGCGCCGCGCCGAGTGAGCCTCTGGGCGAAAAAGGCTGCGGTAATTCCTCCGAATTATGTGGGCTTTGTAACCCTCTATACGAGCGAGGAGTCAAGAGGATACATCTTCGTTGACCGACAACACTGTGGAAGGCTGGATCAGGACCACGGTATCATGAGTTGTGTTCTGAAGAAGAACTGCAACGAAGAATACGTCCTGCCAGTGCGCGAACGTGGCAAATCATGAGATCACGTTTAAAGAAGGAGAACGAGTCGTTCAAGCCGAGTGGTGCAACGAAGAGCATACCCCAGCGAAGGAGAGTGTGCGATGTGACGGAACACAACACTACAACCTGATTGAGGCGACGGACCTCAATATGGGCGAATCCGTGACGCCAACGCAACGGGATAGACTCGTCGGTCTGATCAACGAATACCGTGAGTGCTTTGCCAATTCGTTGTCTGAAATCGGGAGCACTGATGTAGCCGAGATGAAAATTGAGCTCACGAATGACACGCCTGTAACGTATAGGCTCTTATCGTCTTGCACACTCCGAGAGAGAGGACTGTCCGAAGCATGATCGAGGAACTCAAGGAGGCAGGCGTCGTCCAAGATTCGAGCTCAGACTTCGCAAGCCCTATCCTACTGGTGGCTAAGAAGACAGGGGAGAAGCGGCTATGTGTTGACTTCCGAGCCCTCAACAAAATTACCAAGAAGGACAGATATCCGCTCCCGCTGATTGACGACCAGCTTGACAGGCTCCACGACAAACAGTTGTTCACTAGCCTGGATCTCGCATCTGGCTACTATCAGGTGCCCCTCTCCAAGGAAAGCCGAGAGAAGACCGGGTTTGTCACCCCGGACGGCCACTATGAATTCACCCGCATGCCTTTCTGGCTTGGTCAATGTACCGAGCGTGTTCCAGCGCATGATCAACACTGTGTTCGGCTCCCTCAGGAACACGAAGGTCATGGCCTACATGAACGACCTGTTGATCCCCTCGGGTACATTTGAGAAGGGGCTGGTCATTCTACGTGATGTTCTCGAGCTTCTGAGGACCGCTGGTCTCATGCTGCGCCTAAAGAAGTGCTGTTTCTTTCAAGAGAAAATCACCTATTTGGGATACGAGATTTCGGCTTCGAGCATCAATCCCAACAGCCTCAAGTTAAAAGGCATCTCCGATTTCCCAGTGCCAACAAACGTCCATGGCCTCCGACGATTCCTCGGCTTGTGCAGCTATTACCGACGCTTTGTGGCTGGATTTGCCACGATATCAAAGCCACTCACCACGCTGCCTCGTAAAGGAGAGGAATGGCACTGGACGACCGATCAGGAGGCTGCGTTCCGGAGGCTGCAGGACTGCCTAATGAGTGAGCCTACGTTGGCACTCTACGTACACGGTGCAAAAACGGAGGTGCACACAGACGCTTGCAAGTTTGGCCTCGGAGGAGTACTGTTACAAGAACAAGCGGACGGGTTGATGCACCCGGTTATGTACGTTAGCCGCCGCACGACGCAAGAGGAAGAGCGATATCACTCTTACGAACTCGAGGCATTAGCAGTTGTGTGGACAGTTGAGAAGCTTCGGCCGTACTTGTATGGGATCGAGTTCACTCTCGTCACGGATTGCGAACTACGCTATCGAACAGAGACCTAGTGCCACGTATAGGAAGGTGGTATCTGCTAGGACCACGTTCGAGTGGAACGACGCAAGATAGATGGCTCACGTCGACGCTCTCGGCAGGAGAATGGCACTGGACTACCAATCAGGAGGCTGCTCGGAGCTGCAGGGCTCCTAATGATGAGCCCACGTCTGCACTGCGTACATGGTGCAAAACTTAGGTGCACATAGACGCTTCAGTTTGGCTTCGGAGCCTGAAGAAATGGATGTCGCAATCGGCGCCAGTGTTTTTGCTACAGAGCTATTCGACGACGATTGGTTGGTGTTAGCTCAGCAGACAGATCCAACGTTGCAAGGAATCAAGGAAAGCCTAAAGAAACCCTCAAAGACGAAGGAGTCGCAGCGTATCGAGAAGGAGTACGCACTCTCAGAGGAAAACTTTTCAAGAGAGTCATCGATGACGGAGAAGAGCGCCTACTATGGGTAGTGCCACGAGGAGCTCGCTGGCAGATTGTGCGACGATGCGACGACGATGTCGAACACTTCGCTCTCGACAAGACCATGGCTTTGCTCACCAAGATGTACTGGTTTCCCAGGATGCGTCGGTACGTGAGACGGCATCTTGCGTGCTGTCTGGAGTGCTTGTATCACAAGGTTCCGTCCGGAAAAAAACCAGGCAAGCTACACAGCATCGAAAAAGCGGCCGTACCATTTGACACTCTCCACATGGACCATTTAGGCCCATTCGTCCGCAGCACGAGTGGCAACACGCACATCATTGTGGCAGTAGACGGCTTTACGAAGTTCGTCATCCTTCGAGCAGTGAGGAACACTGTCGTCGGGCTACGCGAGGAATTTCCTCAAGGACCTGGTCGCCACTTTCGGTGCCCCGCGAAGGTTGATCACCGACCAGGGAACCGCGTACACCAGCCGACAGTTCGTACAGTACTGCAAGTCTGTCAACGTCATCCACGTGAAAAATGCAACCTGCACGCCCCGAGCTAACGGGACAGGTCGAGAGATATAACAGAATGATAACACTCGCCATTGCCAGCCTCTCAAAACGGAGCGATGGAAAGGACTGGGACGAAACCCTAACTCAGGTCCAGTGGGGTATCAACAACACGCTGAACCGAGCGACCAAAGCGACGCCCTTCAGTCTGCTTTTCAACTTTTGCCCCCGAAACGTGACAGGCGATGAAGTCGACAGCGCGCTCGCGCACGAGCTCGACGCTACTGTACTCAAGCTCCGGGAAAAGGCAATAGAGAACATACGCCAAGACCAAGAAAAGCAGAGAGAACATTACAACAAGAAAAGAGTAGCTGCGCCTGTCTACAAACCAGGAGATATGGTGTTGCTCGAGCGAGAGCCAGTCGCAACGGGAGAGTCACGGAAACTGCGTCCAAAATATAGAGGCCCATACATTGTTGCGGAGAAGCTGCCCCACGACAGGTATAAAGTGCAGGACCTCCCCGAGACTCAACGCTCACAGCGCTTCTACGAGGGAATAGCAGCTGTTGACAAGATGAAGCGTTTCGTTCTCTGTGACGAGGGCAGCGACGACGACCAGTCGCCGGGCTCGGAGTGCGAAGAAGACACGGAAAATGCTACATGAGATTCGGAGGCTCATTTCGGGGACGTATTCCGATAAGATTCCAACCGGGGGCGGTTGTGCAGTAGGAAGGCCGAGTGTTAGCGATCACAGAGATTTAAATCGGAAAACAAGTCAAAAGCTCGTAGGTGGCCTCCGACCCCGGCTGCTCCCAGACAGAAGTTTCTATACGGTCCCTGGAGAATCCCCGAGCCTCCAAGACGGGGCCTCTCTGCCGTGACCCGAGCCGCGCGCGCGGGCCTGCAAGCAAAAGCTTCGGAGGCGATCGCCCTCGCCCATGGAGAAGAGCATTCCATCGGACGACGCCGAGCGAGACGCAGCACCGCTCTAGAACCGTAACCTTTATATAATCCCCCATTTGTGTATTCCTCGAAGTTTTAATTAAATAAACAGTTTAATCCAACCACATCGTAATTTGTTCACCCTAAACGCCAACATTAGTATATATATATTTTTATCACTCGTCTGTGTTTGTCGGCTTGTCGTGTTGTTTTCCTCCCAAAGAATACACAAACTCAGCACAAGCGGTTGTCAAAGCAATGCGATATCTTCAAAAGGTAAACCTGGTGTTGTCGCTATTATTCGAGCCGCATAGCTGCTCTATCTTTTAGAGCGCAGCTCTTAGGCGTCCTTTACCCTTTAACAAGACATTTTTAGGCGTCCTTTACAGTACTTTACCAAGACACGCTTTGAGGTAGCAGGTGATCGCGTCAATCTTCGAGACCTGTGCCAACACGAAGCACTGCCTCGGACAGTGCGCAAGCGATAAGGAGACTTCGTTTATTCAGAGAATTTCTGAGAGCGCTGTGACTGCGACGCGAGATTGTGTCGTCACGTTAAACTTTTTTTTCTTTTTTTTTCTTTTTTACAGCGAAGCTGTTTCTGGTCCTTATAGCCAGGGTTTCGTGGATTTTTCATGTGCAGTGACTAAAACTCTATGCTATCGCCGCCGCACGTGGCGCATGCGCACGCCTTCCCCGTATAAAAGACTCGAAGTGAAGAACCAAAATCAAGCGTTGACGAACGCGCGTGCAAGATGCCATTAGTTCTAGGCTTTTGCTTTAGGACACTTACTGGTGCAGACGCGGGCACGTGCGTCGCGTGGTACAACGTTCTCCACATTCTCCATTACGCTTGGGTAATTTAGCAATAGGTCTTCTCGGTAGATTGGTTTTTAATAAGCACCATTTTCAAGATTAGTAGACTCACAAGTAGATAATAAATGGTTTCTCAAAGACCTGCCGCTGTGCGGCCCGCATCGGCCATGTCCACTGTCGCACCGCCTTCTCTTTGTAGTCGTTCCAAGCGCTTGCGTGCCTAGCCTCCTTTCCTTTGCTCTCACGGGGTAGCGGTCCCGTCGCGCGTGCCTAGTTTCCTCCGGCTCCTAATGGCAGGTCTGCGTCGTGTGCTAAACAGCTTCGCTGCTCATTCACCTTCACATAGTGGAATGGCTCATGTTTTTGTTTATTTCTCGGGCTTTCCTTTTAGGCTTATGAACATAAACGCTTAAAGGGTATTTTCTAGCAAACACATTAATTGCGAGCTTCTCAATGCGAATAATTGACCGTTGAATTCATTAGCGTTAATCTAAGCAACCATGGGTACTAAAAGAATATCGTGCACGTTTGTGAGACGCTTGCTAAGAATATAGTGGGATTCACACATGCAGAGCGTTCCGGTATTTTTAAAGTATGGTGCAGGTTATCTGGGACGCTGTTTATTTAACTGAAATAAGCAGAAATATGCAGCTCAACTGAAATGTCCTATTTAATCCCCTCTGGGCCCTCGTTCCAACCCCCTCCCCCCCCACCCCCAATGAAATAAAAGATGTGTAGGCAGTGGCTTTGGAACAGCACAGTGGTATGGCCAGATATCTTTTCCTAATGGGGGGCACATCCATTAACCCCTCTCCCCGCCTCCTACTTCATCGCCACTTGCCGCCGTCCCTCCATATCTCCATCACTTCCGACCCCCCTGCTTTTAGCTGTTAAGGCCTCAATCCTTGCAGTAAAGCAAACTTTCCAAACTAACATTTTGCAGATTACGTGCGCATGTATTTTTGTTCGAGCACTTCTAAAAAATACAACAAATAAAGGTAACTTTGATTATGCAAACAGAAAGCTCGCAATATGGGGAATAGTAAAGAAATAAAAAAAGCATTTTTAATGCGGGATTAAAGTACGAATAAATTGATTGTTTTGAAGAGATTAAAATATATATATATATATATGAATTGTGTGCGTTAAATTAAATTACAGTAATACCAGTGGATATCACTTGTAGAGGTGTATAGTATTTAATGAGCAAAACATACAGTGAGTTCTAATATACAATGCTCCCTATATAGTCACCAGAACTTCAAGAATGTGTTGTGTGGCGTTTTTTACGGTATAAGTTATCACGTAGGTGTATATAGTATTTAGTGAGCAAAACATACAGTGAATTCAAATCTATGCTCCTATGTAAGAGTTCATGTATGTATACTATATATATATATATATATATATATATATATATATATATATATATATATATATATATATATATATATATATATATATATTGTACATTTTGAAATGAAAAAAATACTGTGAAGGTATTCGTTCGTACATACTTCTATCAGCCGACAGAACTGAATACAAAGACCAAGCAAACCAACTGTTGCATTTCACCTTGCTCCACTTGTAACTGTTTGTCAAAAAAAATTATTTTTTTATAAATTATCAAAAGTCTGTTGTTTTTTTTTAATTGCAGAAGTTTGGATATATATATATATATAACTGAGAGGAAAAGAAACCCTTGGTGAAAACAGCAACAACGGGCGGTTTACTCTTCCACGTTTCGGCCGGAGTCCGGCCAGAACGTCGAAGAATAAACCGTCCGTTGTTGCTGTTTTCACCAAGGATTTTATTTCTTCACCTCCTATATATATATATATATATATATATATATATATATATATATATATATATATATATATATATATCATATATATATATATATACATATATATATATATGACGAAGGCCGGACTCCGGCCGAAACGTCGAAGAATAAACCACCCGTATTTGCTGTTTCCATCAAGGGTTTTGCTTTTCCTCTCTCTCTCTCTCTATATACATACATCTATATATATATATATATATATATATATATATATATATATATATAAGTGTCTTTCACGAAAGGTGGACATATTCGATATTGCGAAAACTACGGATCGCACCACAAGTGGGCTTGTGTCGATTTTGTCCTAGAGCGGCCTATTGAAGAAAATCATTCAAGTTCGGGATAATTAAGTTATTATTTATTTTTATGTAATCATTTTTTATGTTAAGTTTTAGGGCATGATTTCAGTTAGAAACCCGCTTACCATTATCTGAAAACACCAAATCAGCAAATTACAGAACGATAGAAGGCACGTGCGGTATTTTACAGCTTCTAAAAACCGGAAAACTTCGACGGGTATTAAGTTTCGGTTTGCAACCGGAGCGCTTCTCGGCACCAACGGCACCGCACCCCGTGGAGAAATAGTGCAACCAGCCTCCGCCCCGTTGTGCGAGGACAGCGCAGCAGAAGTTGGTTGCACTCTCTCTCCACGGAGCGCGGTGCTGCCGGGGCCGAGAAGCGCTCCGATTGCAAGCCGAAACTAAAAAGCCCGCCGAAGTTGCGTAGTTTTTCAGGAAGCCGAAAAATATCGCATGTGCCTTCTATCGTTCTGAAATTGTGTTGACTTAATGTTTTTCCATGATGCTCTGTAAGTTTCTAACTGAAAGCATGCCTTTAAACTCAATATTAAAAAGAAAAGTACTCGAAAATATTTAACAACTTGATATTCCCGAAGTTATATAATTGTCTAAATAGACCCCTGGCCCAAAGGCAAAAACGACACAAGCCTTTTTTTTTTTTGTGCGATGCGTAGTTTTTGCAGTATCGAATTTTTCCACTTTTCGCGAAACACCCTGAATACATACATCTCTCTCTCTCTCTCTCTCTCTCTTTTATATATATATATATATATATATATATATATATATATTATTGCTACGAGGAAGAAGACGACGGGCTGTCTCGGCGCTACGGGCAAGAGCGAGCGGCTCGCGCCGGTGGCGGTCAGTTTCGAATAAAACGCTACGAACCGCAAACGGGACGTCTCTCTGCTTGGTCCCTGAACAACGCAACAATATATACATATATATATAAATAAGTATATATATATATATATATATATAGGGTGTCACAAAAGAAAATTTACACACTTTACCGCAAAATAAAACTAGGCATCGCCGAACGCTCATTCTCCGGCCCAAAGGTAGAGCTAGAGGTCACAACCAGACGTTGAAGT
Source organism: Ixodes ricinus (assembly GCA_037355805.1). Lineage (NCBI taxonomy): Eukaryota > Metazoa > Arthropoda > Arachnida > Ixodida > Ixodidae > Ixodes > Ixodes ricinus. The sequence continues at coordinate 41,690 of JAZHYW010024436.1, read as the reverse complement.
TTTCCAAGTCTGATCCGATAACTTAATCGCCATAAGTGATTTTCTGAAATTTCAATGGGAAAATGGCGGCCGACGGAGTTTTCAAACACATGGGGCTCTATGGCACCAGAAACCGAAAACGGCAAAAATGGCCCCATTCCCCCATTGAATTTTCTGAAAAACGCTTATAACTTATATATATATATATATATATATATATATATATATATATATATATATATATATATATATATGCATATATATGTGTGTGTGTGTGTGTGTGTTAGGCAAATCAAATCACCCACCCCTCCTCGCGTGTCCCACTTTATATGAGAGAAAGCTTGTGTTCCTTCCTCCCTCCTTGAATGGATATTTTACCTTTTCCCGTAACCTTCGCAATCGTGTATCTCCCTTGCGCCTAGATATGACCAAGTGTAAAACCCTGTGATTCGATGCATCTTGAAGCGGGACTTTCCACGCTGAGATATATTTTTCATGAGAAGCTCAATTTACGCAATTAACTTTTTTCTTTTTGGCTTAGTTTATTCTGGGTTCCCTTCTTCACGCTCAACTTGTGTGATCCAATTTCTCAATATAAAAAAGTATACATTTTGCCAAAGACGAGGTGGGGACTTTGATATTTAAACTAGAAAATTCTGTGTTTTTTCGTTGCAAAAAACTTGAACTGCAGATTACCTCATTTAGAGCTCTGGCGTCAACAAAGAAAAACGAGACAGTAATTCGAGGCTAGTTCAACTGGAGTAATAACCTGAGAATTTTTATGGAACGAAGGTGGATCCAATCCTTTTATTCACGCTCCCACTATTGAGGATTAAGATGCCGAGTATACCTGATGACATATACAAAAGTCCGACACTTAGCTATTAGACCCGAAACCTCCCCCCCCCCCCGACACAAAAAAAGAAAAGCGAACACGGAATTAACTGAAAAGTGCTCAGGGCAGTGTCGTTAAATAATTTATGCAAAATATTGAATTGTGTATATACAGTGGGACTTCTTATCACGAAAGGAATAAAAACTGTAAATGTCAAGAGTTCGTTCTTTTTCCTTTTCGAAATGCGTTAGTTGAAATATTAACTACAATGGAACTTCAGAATAAAGAAACTGCAGAAACAACGTTGATAATAAAGTTAACGTTCATTTTCGCTAGTAAGTTGACGGAGAGGGGAGCTTACCGCTATAGCGATTTTACATTGTGCTGCTTTTAATCATAGTACATTTTCTTGTTTTCAGCCATAAATGAGTGCATAAGCATGCGTATAATTTAGAGTAGCTTTTAATATTAGATTTTAAGTGCTGCCTATTATTTTTCGTTTATTGCGATTCAAAACAAGAACCCTGTACTAATCCGCTGAATAAAAGGTTGGCGTCTATCACCTGTTACCTTCCCGTTTCAAGCATTTTTCTTAGAATACTCAAAGAGCGGACCAACGTCGCAAGAGTATTTAATACTTATAATTATATTAATTGATTAGTCATACATTGCAAATCTCAGTGACGTTAATGGCCCCAATATTAGGGTCCACTATGGTTTTCAAGAAACACATTCACACGTTATGTATAAATTCGCATTTCCTCTCAACTACTCATTCCTCACTTAATGTTTTATTTGCACAAAACAATGGGAAAGCAGGAGTGCGTGCACGGCTAACATAGCGGTTTCGCCCGTACGCAGGGACTCCTACAAGCCAACGTTTTGAGCACACAAGGAACCGCAAAGAAATTAAGAAGCATCAAGTTCAGATTAGTAATGAAAATAGAATAAATTTCCTCTATAGATATACGCACTCGAGGTCGTAGATCCTGGAAATGTCATTTAAAATATACTCATCTCGACAGTCATCTGCTAAATTTGGAAAACACAGCCAATTATTTCTTGGTGTGTATGTGTGTAATGTATACACATTTCCAAATAACAAAATAAAGTAAAAGTTCAAAAGAACACCTTTCTGCATTTGGTCAACTTGTTCTTCTGTACAAAACAAGGTTTTCACAAAATCTGAAAAAAATATATAATTACTTCTATATTGTCGCCATTTAATGGCTGTACCTCGAAAAGCTTCAAGTAATGCCGTGGCCAAAGTACCATCCATTTGCAGGCTTTATTTATTTATTTTGACTGGTTCGCCACACGTAAAGAGAGAGAAAAGTGGTAGACTCAAAGGCGACAGTTGCATATTTTATAAAACTACACCAGGGGGTTAAAGACGAGAGCAGAACGCGGCAAACCCTGGGCGCTGACATCGGCGGTTTCGAAAGAAAGAACGAGAAAGACAACAATAACAGACAGTAGAAATGCAGTTGACCGAAGTTTACGTATGTTCGTTCTGCCGTGACGAGCTGAAGTTGCTGAAGCGCTTGTCAAGTTTATTTAGCTTCATACAACGCGGAATTTCAGTGTCCTCCTACAAAGTTAACTAAAAATAAAGGTACAGACCTTACAGGCGATGTTTTGCTGCTTCGCTTTGAATACTAAGGCGTCGCCAGCAATAGGGGCCCATCGATGCCGCAACTGGGACCGCTGGTGTAGGCGTCTATGCCCAGCTTTTCACAAGCGGCTCCAGTGGAAGGACCTTTCTCCATGGATTATTATATTAAGTCTATAAACTACAGTCCATTTCTTAAAAATAACAATAATAAAGTGGCCATAAAGTTCTAACATTAAGAATCAGAGCTACTGACTTTTGTTTACTTCCAATAATTGCAAACATGTCTAAGCCTCTCACCAACCATAACAAAGCATATCTTCATATAAATACAATACAAAATGTATATCCATTATACAGCTGAAGATAAAACTTAATGCTGAGTGCGGAAGGATGTGAAAAAATCCTAAGCTGCGGGCAATCAAGAACCCTCGACACCTTCATCGGAAGAGCAATCCCGAAAGGGTCCTCAGGAACGTGATCTTCTAGCCCAACTGCTTGGGTTCCTCCGAAACCTAATGGCTTATGTAAACATGTTGTTCTTCAACGCTAAAAAGCTCCCAGATATCTTTTTTTTTCGCTAGTATGTTTTTTTCTTGCGTTTCAAATAAGAATTAAATAACAATCACAACAAAAAAAAAACAAGTGCCGCTATATTCAGCTCACATCGGGACTTCTTTTCAAACAAGGACCGTTCGACTTTGTAAACATATTTGTTTCACGCCCTGATACTTCTTTCTTTCATCCCCGTCATCACCCCGTCATCGCCCCCCCCCCCCCCCCCCCCCGGTGTCACTCAGCTGTAGCTCGAAAATATAATAATTAGAAAAATTATTGAACAACAAAAGATTAATAGAAACTTGGAGTTGCCAATGTGTCTGGTGCTAAGACCGCAACCTATAAACAGTTTCCTTTCGCCTAGCGCTGTGTTTGTGCGGAGCGTTGAAATAACAGATTGAGTGAGCCCACGATGGCTGACAATAAGACTGCAGTCTTTTTATTTATAGTTTGTCTTTTTTTACTTTCCTTCATACAACTGATTTACGATAGCTCTAAAACTGTCCCTTAATTGGTCAAAACAATACTTTCGTCAAATGGTTAAGATCTGTGGAGATAACGGAAGAATGTAGGTCATTCGTCTAGTCCAGCAGTTTCTTTGAGCTGGGCTAACGAAGGGTCTACATGGTTTCGAAACTTTTCCGGTACTTTGCGATTGCCACGAAAAATCCTAAGCCTCCAAGGACAATATATTGCTTATTTTTTTACAAGCAAGTATCTCTTTACTCTACGCAGTTTACTTTGTTGGATGATTATGGCCTTGTGACGTGTCCCTGTCCTGTTCGCGGCGAACACCGTTGCCTTCGCGGACACATTCACCATTTAATATTTACACTCTTTTTATATTTAACTGTAGTTTAGACCCCTTCCAGTGTACCATTTTATTTAATAACGTTCTTTTACATATTCGGTAACAAAAGTCGTTATGTGACTATGGTTATTTCTAGCGTCCCCCTCCCCCCCCTTCCGCCTTTGTGGATTGATTTCAGACTTCGGGGAATGTGTTACTTCCGATGGATCAATAAAAAAACGTACAATTATGCATTTTTCTGAGGCAGTCTTTCCTTTTTAATATTTACAAAAAAGTAGTTTATGAAATTCAAAGTTTATTTAAAAATGCTTTAATACTTTTTTCTTTACAAGAACATTTTTTTTAAAGTGTTGTGTTCTTCAGTAGGACTGACGAAGGACCTACCAGGTTTCTAAACCTTTATTTTTATTTTTCGATCGCCACAGTATTTTCAAACAATGTAAGAGCAATATTGCAGTGATCTTATTACTCGAAAATGCGTATTTTTCTTAAGTAGGTTATATAATTGTGTGTTATATCCAAGAACGGGAGGCAACCTTTATAGCTTTAAATTTCTATCATGTATAAAATATTATTTTTAGCAGCCATTGTTTTCAATTGTTTGAAAGTTATTAAAAACATGTTCAGGAAGTGAAGAACCTTGGACGAGTGCTTAATGTTTTGTCAATATTGGGGAAACCGAATTCTTGTGTTACGCAAAGAGGAAGGGGGAAAGCAGAACGGAACCAAATGAAAAGGGGGATGAAGCGCACTGTAGGAGGGGAAATGGGAAGGGGTAAAGCGGAAGGATAGAGAAAGAAAAGAGAGATAGAGAGATGGGGAGGAAAGAGAGGGAGATGGGTATCGGGAAAGAAAACTCTGGGAGGTTCATGGGAGGTACTGGGAAACGGAAGGGAGGAGTTGGTGAGGGAGAAAGGAATAGGTGTTTCATGGGACGTATACTTCCTCGCTAAATATAGCGGAGAAACTGATTTGGTGTATCACATGACCAATGTGGGTGAGGGGGAGGAAGGGTATCGTGCGAGATTCGGGGAGGGAGGGGGAGAAAAGAAAGGTGCAAGGGAGGACAGGGATGGGGAGGGAATGTTGGTCTGTCAGGTGACGTATATTTTTACTTCTAAATTTAGCTGGTAAACTAAATTGTTCTCTTGGAAAAGCGCGACAAGAGAGTGGCGCCACGGTTCGGCTCGCTGGACAAGCAATTTGCATTCAACAAAGGCCGGTGTGGCATAGACAACCTGTGTAGCAGCCAATTTTGTTGCAATGAATGTAAGCTTACTTGAGTACAGCACTGTAGAAAACGTTTCGGGACCATATTCTGAGCTAACTTTCTTATACATAAGACCTGGAAATAGTCCGCCCGTTCCTTCGTCCGAACGGAGGGACGGATGAATGAACGGAGATACAAACGTTTTGGATTGTGGATTCTGTTGGAAAAGCATTCCATGGTTTAATACTTTCTTAATTCAAAAAGTAACATTCGTAAGAGAAAAAAAAAGTTTTGTGTAATGGAAATGTGGGTTTGTTTTGCGCCAGTACTGTATCCGTGCGCTAACAAAAACTGATTTTGTCTAAGTAAAACGAAAAGCTGCACCCAGTTTTTGTAATATTAAGCGACAAAATACACGTGCACGTAATTCACAAAGAGCGGCTGAAAATGGAATTAGCTATCCATCTCTTCATTCTTTATCAGCTCCATCCAGGGACGACTTTATGTGTCAGACTTCAGGTTTGGAGCGGCAGGGTGGAAGGAGTCTGCAGAAAGTTATGACGTTAAGGGCGATGCGTTACCCAGGTTTGCTTTGTGGACCTAATACTCTTCAGTTAAGTAAAATGCAACCATTTGTTTCTAAAAATTGCCGGTGGATTTTATCTTTCGTACAAAAACCGTTGTTCTTGTGTGGCTGAAGAGTGCAGGCGCCTCCCCCCCCCCCCCCTCTTTTTAAATCCGCCAATGCCCTCACCGGCGTAGTGCGATTGCCGTCTTACTCATTCCCTGAAATCTAAACCACTAAAAAAGAAACGTTTCTTTTTCTTTTTTTTTTTTCACATAAACAAAAAAAATCCTCGATAATAAAAAAAGTTTCTGGTTCTGGACAGAAGAAATAGCAACTCCCTTTATCTGGGGGCAAAGTCGATGTCTTCCTTCGTGTCGTCGCCCTCGTAAATCTGCTGTTCGTCGGTACGTCATTAGTACTTGGAGAAATGATGTCGATGGTCGTTCATCCGAGCGAATTGGCACAGCTTTCGTTTCCGGACAAAAGTGCGGCAGATTACGGCTCCGGCGGCTCGGGCCCAGGAGCAATGGATCCTCTGGAACATTATCGGCCGCCCCCGCGCACGGGACACCCGACGCTCTCGCACAAACTGCGTGTCCCGATTGCTCTGTAGCTCCGGTCGGGCCGAGGACACTTTCCATCGACCTCGAAGAATGTTTATGGGGCTACTGTTTTAGGATAGTTTTCCTGGTTTTCGTTTCCTTTTTTATTTATCGTGGCACTGAAATATCACAATGGACCGCAGACGCGTCAGGGAGGTGGTCTTGTGGAACCGTCAAATCGAGTGAAAACAATTTCGTGCAAAGCGGAAGCAAAATTGTCGACAGCTTCGCATTCTTGGGCCAAAATACTCTCACAAAGATTTGCCACCTTGCTAAGGATTTTGTATAACCCAAGATACAGGTCTAGTGTAGTTAGGACAACAAAATTAGGCAAGGGAAGTCTGGAAACAGTTTGTACGTATCTATAACATTAAATGTTCTGGGCACGAAAAAACGTGAGTAATAATGTATTTATTGATCCCCAGCTGCTGCAGCAAATTGCGACTTGTGTCTTACAAAACTGTGATGATATATATTATGAACCGACTCCGAGTTACGAATATGACATATTTTTACGTAAGCTGCTCTGTTGTTACCACTCATAATTTCTACTGCAGAAATTACTAAAGCACAAGGAGGCAAGAACGTCTTAACTAGCGCAAGCACTCTATGAGCGGATTAATGCACGAAACAATTTATACGAAAGATTCATTTAAAGCAGGGAAAAAATGTGTTCTAGCGGAGTATAAAAAATTGAGAAATAATGTTAACTCTGAAAATGAGAAAGCACGACTGGAATATTAACAGCAAAAGGTTTTTAGCATCCCTACTGAAAAACAAAAACTATTTGGCGCCTATATGAAAGTAAACGGGTTCATATCGGTAACAGTTTAGCCATACCGGTCACCAGTTTGTCAAAGAGGTGGCCAGTATGGCTCAAATAGATCCCCGTATGAGCCATGACGGTCACCTATTTGGACAAACAGGTCACTCCTTTGGCAAACGGGTCGCTCGTCTGGCCAAACGGGCAACTCGTTTGGGCAAGAGTTGTCGCACGTTTGCTCAACCCGGTGACCATATTGCACAGACGGGTGACCGGTGACCGGCAAACTGTACCGGTTTAATAAAGCGGCGCTCTGGAGCCCGTTCGATATTGAACGTACAGATCGGCGGCATGGGCACGCCTGTTTCAGCCGTGGCAGCCAATGTTTCCGGTAGGCCGGGAACGCCGGTTCATCGATTTCAAATCGTCCGCGTAATGCAAGTAATTATATTTATATTTTATTTGCGCTGATGTTCGCTTATACTACAACTTAAGACTAACTCCTTTCTGTTTTACGTAAACGCGCGACGTCGGTGAGGCGATATTTTTTACAGAACTTTAAAACCTTGTCGTTTTTTGTTGCCTCAATTTATTTATTCAGCTCGAATCTCTCTCGCAGAAGACGCGACCGCGTGAAAGAATGTACTTCTAAGACTCCGTTTCACTTCAATTTAAAGGAGCGGTGCTCACGATATTCAGTTGGAATGTATCGCCACTGCTGCACGAGCTACTGCACTACGTGGGAGCTCAAGGATACTGCACGCAACAGCCACTGGCCAAGAAACTCCTTTGTCGCGGTGTAATTTCGAGGCGACAAAAGCCACCATTTTCATTCAACTCGCTCCTTTGCAAAATTTGGTGACGTAACGTATCGCGTGCAGCGCTAGATGACGATATTTGAGTGCAGTTCATAGACGCAGCCGAGGCATCGCGCGAACACTGATGGCTCGCAAGAATATCGAGCATGAGCAGCATTCGAGCGCTAGTGGCTCGGTCCAACCAGCGCAGCCAACGATAGCGCGCCGAACACGTGGCTGCGAACTCAGCGCGCACGCCTGCTTTGCCGACCAGCGCGTGGTGAGCCATTGGCGCATATCTCCAGCCCAGATCACGTGGCGCGCTAGCACGTGGCTGCGAGTATCGAGCGAGAGCACGCCTGCCGTTGTTCTTGAACGCTTGCTGAGACTGTCTATTCAAGCGCAGCCAAGGTAGCTCGCGAACACGTGGTTCATAGCGACATCGAGCAAGAGTCACGTCCCAAGCCGTATTTGCGCAAACGTACAAAGTGTTGCATCGTCCATTCAAGACGCAGCGAAGGTAGCGCGCGAACACGTGGCTGCAAGAACATCGAGCATTGCAAGAGCACGCCCGCCGTTGCAGCAGTCAAACTACGAGCTCGCGCTCAGTACTTTCTTAACTCGGCCTCAAGCCGAGCTTCTGGCCGGCGTCGTTTCCAGCGTTCGAGCGTGCTGAAATGTGCGCGATTCGCCTGCTTTCCATGGCTACAAACACGTCGTACTGGAATGCCTGGGGAGAGGCTACGGGGCTGTCCCGGTGTCCTGCGCCTTCACCGCGCCCCCTCCTCCTCTCTTGTCACCTCTGTCACGTGACCCGAGGGAGAAGATGGCACCAGCAGCGCGCGAGATACACGCTGATAAGCATTGCCTCGGAGATCCGGAAGGGCGCGCCTGGCAGCAGCTTTTTCTTTGTCTGCTTGTCGTCCGTTCTGTTGCAATTAGAACTTATGGCGAATTCCCTGGTCGTTTTGAAGCGCGCCGGGATCGACTTTTCTGGAGCGAGCCTATTTCACTGGGCGATCGGGATCGAGATGGACGTGTTCCGCTGGTCGTTTAGGATTAGCTCCCGCTCCAGATCTCGATCTGGATCCGAGAAAAGTCGCTCCGACGATTTCGGCGGATTCAACCGGAAGCCCAGCCGGGCCAGCCCTCGGCGCAAACACGTGACTTTCTTTCTCGCAGGACATCTCGCCTGATCTCGCCCGTCTCGCCTCAGACAGAATTCGTAATGGCAGCTTGCTTACTCCTTGGCTCCACAGCCGGTTCGTTTTCCAAGAAGGCGAAGGCTTTTCCGCGCTACGGGCATTCCGGCAATCTTTGCTAGAAGCTCCCTGAGCCATTCCTGCCGCTCGTGCGTCGAACGCGTGTTAGCGCCGCGATTGCAGAAAACGTCTTCGAAACGACCACGGCGGCTGCGGAAAGGGGATTCCCGGGCAGTTGAATGACGAGAAGGCATCGCCGATCCCGGAGCAGTGGTCATGTTCCACAGGGGATCCGTAGGCGGCGCGACCCCGTTCCGATCGTGTGCTCCATTCCTGATCTGGTCAACTGATCCCGGCGCGCTCCAAAACGCCCTGTGGAACTCGCCATTAGTTCGTCCTGCCTGCTTCGATCTGTCGCCTAACCCTGCGGTCTTATTAGCATGTCTCTCGACAACGTATTCGATGTGCACCAAAGCTATCAGTGTTCGAAAAGTCCTACGCGTATATCGGCACCAAGCGATTCTTCAAAGAAGTCAGGAATTCTTGCGGTTTCGTTGGGTTCGGCAAATGACAGCTTGTTCGCCGCATAGTGTTGAAACTTCCAAGCAGCCGTTCCCTCTCGTTTTTGTATTTGTGTGGTTGTCCTGCTTTGACCGTGTCGACATATATCTCGGATTACATCTTTCAAGTCTGCTATTATTATGGTAAGTGCACTGCAACCTACTTGTTGGCAACGATTAACCGTTCTTCTACGCGTACTCTTCCAGATTATTTATAGAATTATGCAGCGCCTATTCTCGCGGCAGCCGGGAGAATAATTTTCCCGAAAGTGTACCTTTATAGTCTAAAATTACCTCGGTTCTTGTTTGCTTTGCAATCTTCTCAGTTGTATAAAAGCTTAGAGTGCCTCTCACATTTCACAGATCGCTTGCACGTTTGTACTTGTCTACAGAATAGGTTGTAATAAACTTCTGGGAGAATTGAAAACAATCATTTGTGTCTGTTTTCCTGCCCATTTGCAAGCACCTGCGCGAGCAGATTTGTTCAACGTGTTTCCTCCATGTTATAAATAGGTTTGAGTTTCGGGACGTCTTAAATATGTTTAAGATAACCAAGTCCTTCTGCAGCGACGACAGTAGCCCATTTAGGGCTAGCGAATAATTTGCCTATCCGAACGGCGCGTTCAAATGTGTGCTCACGTGCCAGGTCGAACGGGCACCCGTATCAAACGGGTATCGTTTCAAACGGGTACCATTTCCAACGGGTGCCCGTATCCCATAATCACGTTTGATCCAAACGGATCGAGAAGTTTGCCACCCATTTGATTCAAACGGGTCGACCAGTGTGCGATCCGTTTGAATTTCAAATGATTTTTTTTTCAGTAGGGATTCCAGTCAATCCGAAGAAGATTTGGGATACAGTAGCAAGTCTTACCTTAACACTAATAAATAGATTTCAGGACGAATTAACAACTGATGATGTCTTGATCTCTGGTGAATTACTAACAAATAGTGAACCACGATATATCGGAATATTTCGTCACCTAAAATATGTGATCGGTTTGCCTTGCTGCATACCCGACCCGGAGGAATAATACGGAGCAAACGGTTTCAACAAGAAGAAACTACGTTTGCTGGGGCATGGACGAGACGATTAACATTATTACCAGCGACGCCTGAGTCCAGGCAGCGACTGCCTGTGCGCCGCCCCTGATCCGCCTCATCAAGGCGGCGCACGCGATTGGCACGTGGCCGACTTGATACCGCCGCCACGCGGGAAAGTTGCCCACCTGTGCCCCGCAGTCGGGCCTCTGGGCTGGGGAGCCGCCGGGGTGCCCACAAATGTTACAACCTAAACTTTTTTGTTCCCTATACATGTGGGGCAGAAATATTTACTAATATTCGTGTCATGACTAACAGTACCTCAGCTGTCAAGGATGGGCTAAAATCCGATCCGATTAACGCGATGTTTCTCTTCATATCAGCGCCTCTAGTCGCATTTTTAAAGCCGCAATAAGCAATTTCTTTTTTCAGAGAGAACGAAAATTTCAAGGGTCTGCGTGTTGCATTAAAGGGAATCCACGAATAATCTAAAGAATTATCGACCAATGTCGGCTTTGCCATTGTTCTCCGAAATTTTAGAGCTACCTATAAACGTGAGACTTAGAAACTTCCTTAGAGCCGACGTCTGACACTACACTTGCATTATAGTTTTTGAAGAAACAAATCAGCAGAAATTACGTTCTTGAAAGTTAAAGGTGGGATAATCAGCAGCATCGAAAATAAGCTCTTTACAGTCGGCATTGAATTAGATTTCAGCAAGGCTTTCGACTCTATCCACCATGATATCATTTTAAAGAAAACTGCCAAGGTATGGATTCAAAGGTAAGGCGTTAGAGCTGACTCCAACTTATCTAACGCAACGCTCAGAGTATAAGGTAATGAATGACGTGCAGTCTCAGCTTGAAACTATTGCTTACGGTGTAACTCGGGGATCTATCTTAGGTTTCCTGTTTTTCTTCTGTACATAAACATCATAGTTTATCTGCCATACTCACCCGACATTCTCACGTACGCAGACAACACAAATGTATATTTTTCACATTCGAAGTTATTCGGACTAGTCTCCTTGTCTAATTAGTGGCGAAGCAACTTATGAGTATCGTTGTACTCTAATATACTGAAGCTTAACAGTGGTAATACAAAATATATTCAATTTAAACAAAAAAATGAGCGCGTTAGTTGTGACATGAGTATCACGTTCGAAGGCACTATTATCGAAAACGTAAGCTCAAATAAATTTCTAGATGTCTGGTTCGATGAAAGCTTGGCTTGGTCTCGCCATGTCGAACACCTCCGCTCAAAACTTTGCCAATCCATTGGAATATTACGAAGGCTTAGGATACTAATTTCATGTTGCTTAAAACATCGATTGTGTTACGCATTGTTGTACTCTCATCTAAACTGTTATCTACTGACCTGGGGTACAACATGGACAACGAAGATTGACAGACAACTTGCCCTACAAAAGAAAGCGATTCGATGCATAGAAAACTTAGATTTTTGCACTCACGCAGCTCTTCATTTATCTAAACTCAAAATGTTTACAATTTGAAAAATATTATGATATGAAAATAATCGGATTAAATTATATAGAGATGAAAACCCGAGATTTTATATAAACATGCCAAAATAAAAATATGATGTATACTTTGCGGCATCCAACATACATTCCGGAGAGAATTCGAACAAATTACGGGTGACAGAAATTACGGGTGCAGAGCTTAATAAAGATGATAAGAAAGTGCATTTTAATGCTCGAAGGTAAAATATTTAGGTCATTGTTTATCCCTCACAGACTCTCAGTGAATAACATTTTATGCATCTATTGGTTTAAAGGTAAGTCATCTAACTTTATATTTCATTTACGCCGAATTTGACTTCGTGTGTTTATTTTCAACTTGAGTGAGATTTGGTTCTAGTGTATTGAGGTGCATGAGGTATATTTACGTACATTTTGACCTGCTTCTCCGGCTCTACTAACACTGTTGAGGGGTCTGGAGCCTCGTCAGGTAGCGTCGGGCATTTTTGCTCCTTCCTCCCCAACATTTTTTGGATGTAAAAAAAAAAAAACTTCATTCATTCACTTCTTTTGCAATTGCACTGACTTGCGCACATAATTTTAAACCATAAACCGGCTGTTTACAGATTTTTGTCCACACTACGCAGGTCGTCTGCCTTTTTGTTTTGACAATAGTTTGGTTAAGAAGATGCACAAATAGTCGGAACAAACCGTTTTTGTGCAACATTAAGTAGCTTAATACATTTTAAGAATGAGAAGAAGTATTCGTATAATTCAGTTTGTGTATAACTGCTGATAAAATATTGATGATTTATCACCTTTGTAGATAATGCCTAAAAATATAAAACCGTTTTTATGGGCAATTCGATTACGTCGAAAATTACACGCCAATAAGGAAGAAATATTCGAGAAGGCACGGGGACTTCTTAAGGTGCGAAAGTACCGGTTCTGTGGTTCTGTGGTGCCGCCAGTACACCGATAGCAAGGGTCATCTGGACATTCCATCTTTTAGTCTCCTATCTGTTTTGAGAAACACTTAAGGTTTTCAAGAACAGAAAAAAATATTTATTTGCAGATGTATAGTTTGATCGAAAATCTTGATACAGGAGCGTTGCCTGCTTCTGAAGGTGCTAGCACTAGCAACATGCATGCTTGGTGTCTGACAAGCGGGAAATCGTATGCTCCCTACGCCACCTCGAGATGCTCACGCGTAACGAGGCTATTGAGACTGTCTTTCGATAACAAAATACGCCATATTTTGTTCTTGTTCTATACTTCTGCAATCAGTTTCACACTTTAGGTTTCAATCACAACCAAAACTGTGATCCGATGAAGCCAACCAAGCAGCCTCCAAAACTGTATTGTCATGGCGCTGGTCGTCTTGGGAAGGTTGTCATCCACGGCGAAACCAAACACGCAGAATGAATGCCCCATAAACTCTTGTTTTTTATTTTGTTTGTCTGCGTGATATATATATAGCCGGGAATAGCAAACCAACGAAGACTATGAGAGCTGTGAGGGTGCAATTTTGACGTTGCTTGACGGGCTCCACTGGATCATACCGGTTGCGGTCGGGGTGTCAAACGGAGTATAGATCTTAGCAATAACCGCCTTCTGCGCGGCCGTCTTCTTGTACTAGGCTGTAGAAGGCATTCTGAGCGTGAGCAGTAGCTCCTTCCATGAATACGAGACTCCGCGCATGCGTCCAAAGGCCAGTCACTCCGCACCGTTTGCCCCTGGGTATTAAGCGCTGGAAAGATCTATACACACTTTTAAGCAGCTGTGCATGGGCGCCGATATAACCGTCCTTCGGGTTTTGTTCCTCTTATTCCGTTTACTTTATTTCGTCATTACCCTAGCAGGCCAGGTTATTGCCATTTTAGATTCTCTCGTGTCCTTTCAGCATTGGTCTTTGTGGAGGCTCGTCAACGCCCGTTTTAGTGGCTCGGTATCTCGGTAAAACAAGTAAAGGTTAGCAATGGCGGCTGTTATCTGGCGCGTGTTTCAAGCGCTATAGGTGGCCACAAGTTCCGGCCTTCGAGCAAACCATCTTTTGGTATTAATGGCTCAGCTCTCATCTATCAGGCTGTGTAAAGAGTCTTAGAAACAACGAGATCAAATCATGGTAAACCCTAGTGAAAACATATATCTGCACTCAACCAACCAGCCAGAAAGGGAACACATCTGCGCAGTCACGTTTAATCGGCGGACTCTTGAGACAGTGCCGCGGCATTTTGAGAGCCCGCTTACTAGACGGATGAATTCTACAAATCTTCCGCGTGCTGCGAATATTGTAGTGGTTCCGCAATCTGCTTCTCCCGAACTTTTCTCGCGAATGCAAAGTCACGCGCCGCCTCTTCGACGGCTCCGGCAATCGCTCGCTTCTGCTCACACTATCTGGAGAATGCAAATGCCGGTTTCCGGATCACCTTAAACTAATTCGTCCCATCGATTCCATCTAGACGATAAAAGCATGCCGATTTGTGGCAGTGGTAAATTAGAAAAAGCAAGTTAAAACAAAAAGAGTATACATCATGCAAGTTCGTTTGCTGTTCGCGTACAACATGGATTTGTTTACTCGTCAAATAAGGCCACGTTATTTTGCTTCCCTCCGATTTCACCCAACCAATGACAGCGCTTATTTTGCTACTGTTGTAGATAAAAGACGATGAGAGCCAGCCTAGAGCGCGATAACGCCTGAACTAATAGGTGCAGCCTTGTTTTCTTCCGATTAAAAGACCGCAGACAGAACAGAGCGGTCTTAGTCCGTTTTTTTTTCAACACATCGACAGCCCATGTTTATGGACCGCCTCAAAAGAACGAGCGTTGTCGTTCGGTAAGTTGTTACACGTGCGCTAAACCTGGTGGCCTATCTTCTGAAACGACCGGATCCCGACTTCACGGACAGGCAGGTAAACTTCGATTTTCTCGTCCAGAAGGAAGCTAAGCGGACGAACCTCGATAAGCAGTTCAACGACCTCGTGGATAAAGACGGCCTGGAAAACGAGATTCTTGGCGCGCTTGAGTACAACATGAACCTCAGCCGTTGGTGCTCGGAACTACCGTCGTCTCCTCTCTATAATTACCGCACAACACACTGCCATCTCCATTTCAGAAATACAGGTTGGTTGAGATGCATATATTTGCTGATGTCAGGACTCGCGTATATGGTGCAGCAGTCTACCTACGAACCGCTGTTGAGCAGGGGTATTTTACGACAAGCAGATTTATCAGCCGATCCCGCGTCGGGCCCATCAAACCAGTGATGCTACCCTGTTTGGAAATGTAATCCCGTTTGCTGGGAGCCTGACTGTTCGACTACGTGACGAAGACAGTAAATGTTGACCGTCTCCAAGTGCGATATTGGACGGACTCTGAGATCGCTCAATAATGGATTTCCGGAGATGCAAACAAATGACAGCTGTTTACCGGCAACCGCATAATAGAAATCAAGTGCACCACCAAAGTATTTTCGGACGCACTGCCCAAGCCACGAAAACCATGTAGAACTCCTCACACGGGGAGTTTCAGCTGCTTTATTACGTCATAGTAAAATGTGGTGGAACGGAGGCTCCTGGTTCTCCCAGTCTTCGAGGTATTGGCCTATCAAGGAAACTCGCACTAAGCCTACCGTTTTTCCAGAGACAGCGACCTTGTCAATCAGAACTTGTCCAGCAAAAACTCCGAGCAACACGAGAGCGGTACTTGAAATGCCTAATCACGGATCACTTTCTCGTGTAATCTGTTTGACTGCGTGGATTTAACTGTTCATGAAAAATACGTCGCGGAGTCGTACCTCCCTCTCAGAAACTCAAACCTTTGTGAAAATATTGTCTGCTGAGAATTACTCGTTACGTATCGTCCAGCTCGAAGCTTTCCCGTTTTACATCACATCGCTACAAGAGAATCGACGACCACCTTCAAATTCAAGCATCGGTCAGCTAGTTCCTTTTATCGTCGCACAATCGTTGCTGCGTGTGGGAGGGCGCCTGCAGACACTAAATGTTTCTCAAGAGTTGAAGCACCCGGTTCTGTTGCTCGCCAAACACAGGTTTACCGAATTATTAGTGTGGGCCGCACACGTCCTATTTATGTATGCGGATTTCAGGATAGAATGACTGGAGGTACGGGAACGACTTTGTATCCTGAAGTTACGCCAAACCGTCAAGAGGGTCTTGCATTCCTGTCTACCATTTAGTCGGCTGGAGGCGGCTGCCTGAAACTGCTCTAATGGCTCCCTCCCACGTGACCGAATCACAAAAAAAGTGTGCATTCAACGTGGTTGGCATAGCCTTTTACGTGACAATACAAGTTCATATCACTCCTTCGGCTGATGCTATGGCACACATTGCTGTTTTTGTATGTAAAGTCGCAAGAGCCATGCACATGAAATTTAATTCTCGCACCACCTCTCAAGCCTTTTTGTTGGCTTTTCGTCGCTTCCTTTCTCGCCGCGGTGTGCCTTATATAGTCTCCACAACGTCCGAACGCTCCATCACTGAGCACAAAACATAAGCGTTCCGACCACCTCCGAAGTTTAAAAGTTTATGAGTGGACTTCGAATTCAACAGCCATTCATAGTGCAGCGTGCGCATTGGTGGGGCGGTTGGTGGGAGCGAATCATACAGACTCTAAAGGCTTCCTCGATACGATGTCTGGAACACATCAGTTTGTCACTTGAGGAGATGAAAACTGCACATGACGAAGTTGAAGCCATTTTTAACTCTAGCACACTCACTTACATCAGCTCTAACCGGAAGATCTAAATGAACTGCCACCGTCTCACTTTCTCTTGGGAAAACACAATAAGTCTGCCAATGGAAGCAGGATCAACATTGCTGACCTGAGGACCTGTGGATTATTGCCTGCGTGCTCTGGTTTGGAAGGGGACAATGAAGCACCGTTGGAAACGGTAGAAAAGGGAATCAGCTGCGATCTGCCCATCACAGCACCAGAGAAACACCCTCCATTCCGAGTCGGTGACGTGGTAATCGTGAAAAACAACAATACACATCCTCTCTTTTGAGAACTTGGACGAGTGACACAGATGTTCTCCGGCAGGGATGCTGTGACTCGAGCATGCGCGCTTCGCCTTTCCAGCGGCTCGGAATTACTTTGTGCGGTTATACGTCTGTATCCACTTTAGGCGGGATCATCGTATTTAACGCCGCCGGGGGCAGGATGCTGAAGATAAAATACGGGCGAGTGTCAGCCTGGAACACGAGCACAGCTGCACGAACCCGCACGACCATGTTTTCGTTTTCGATTAATACGACGCAGGCGGAACGGAGTGGTCCTAGCCCCGTTCTTCACAATAGCTGCCTCGTCCCTACCCGTTCCCTAGTCTTCGTTTATCTTGCCCCTTAATTCCCGTGCCCTTTCTTTCGTTCTGATACTCCCTAGACGCATTTTCTCACACTCAATTGCCGTATTATTGTTTCTCGTGCTTGACCTGACTTAAACTTGTCGCATATCTAAACTTTTATCCCGCATTCTGAGTAATGTTCACCACGAAGTACTCAAGAAGAACTCAGAGTTCTCTGTTATAATTTGTCTTCAGCTCAATCACCCCGAACACTCTGCTGCAGCTAGAATTCATACCCCCAGCACTCGCAGATTTTTCCAGCTCTCCAGAGTTTATGAACTACAATCAGAATATACATTTTTTCAGCTTTATCACGTTAAGACATCGCCATCATTCTGCTTTACTGACACTCACGGTGAACAGATAATCTAAAATGCGGGGAAAAAACGAAAGTGTAACGTTTGCTTGCATTCTTTGGTCAGGACAGTATGTGAACGAAGATCGCTTAACTTCATTCGGTTACGTTGGGCAACATATCAACTTGACTTAATTATACCTTAACGACAATGCGAAGTATTCGCCCTTTAATTCATGTTTAGGAAACACAATCTATAGAACGTTGCTTTTTTTACAGGGGCGTTAAATTTACAACTTGCTGACTCACCACAACGTACCCCTCGAGGACGAAACACTCGTGGTTCGCATGGTAGCAAAAAGATTTAAATAAACGCCTTTTGCGTGCTGCCATTTTAGACTACTGGGCTGTGAGATGCGTTCCAAATGAGCACTGTAGCTCTCTAATGCCCAATATGAAACACCTCATATGCGTCCACTGCCCGCTAACTTGACATTTTTGGCCAGGGTGATAAAAATCGGACGGGCTATGCGCAGCTCCAGTCGTGAGATAGAAAAAAGGCCATTTATGCAGACTCTTGCGGCGTTCTCTTTTTTTTCTTCACTGGTTGACTCTGCTCTTGCCCATTTTCTTTTGGGATCTGCATTGCACGGGACTTCATTCTCAGATTCAACACTCCGTGGTGCACATCATGGATATCATTATAGAAGTCGTACAGCCCTGCAGAAATTTCTACTCTACAAATTATTAATTTTGCTTGCACCTGACATATTACTTCCAGTCAAACGATTTTGAAAATTACGAAATCTAACGAAAATAAGCAGTGTGGGGCCTCGCCTTTGACACTTTCCGCTACATTCCCCATTCGTTTACACGTGAGCGATTCTACATTAGCATGTATTTGATGTTTGCAAAGCGCAGAGGCAGGCAGATGCTCTTTATTTACGACAGGATCCTGGAAGTGCAATGGGGTTATTGGGGGTGTAATGGGGACTCTTCAACCCAAGCTTACTCCGTGTTTCTCTTACCTGAACCCGATTTATAGCATCCTCCGGGAGACTTTAGTCGACCGAGCTACCCAATTCACAAGCCCCGGCTCGTCTGAATTCCGAATGAAGATCGGCATCTATAGAAATATATTAGCAGCCGGTGCTCTTCTATGCCCCCGACTACTCTGGCGGGTGCAGTCGCAGGACGAGCGGAAAAACTCGAGCCATCAGAAAAGCAGCCTCCGCAGCGTCACCGGACTCCTTAAATATGCCTGCTTGTCTACTTACCCGCAAAACCCTTTAAGAGCCCATCTCTGAAATCTACGAAATCAGATCAGTGAACGATGAGACGGAACATGTGTTTAGACCTCAAAATTAAGTCTGCGCTGTCGCATTACGCAATGCAAGTATGACGCTTTGCATTGCGTAATACCACAGCCCAGACCTTATGTTTAGGTGTAATCGGATGTTCCGTCCCATCATTTGCTTAGCTGCTTTCGCAGATCGCAGAGATTGGCTCTTTGAGTGTTTTGCGCCTAAACAGACGCGCAGGCATTTTTTAGAGTGCTTGGAAAGACCGAGTGACGAAACCAGACAACAGTCCCACGCAAGTGTTCCGGCGAAATTTCGAGCGTCAGGTAGCGTTGCATTATGGAGTCGTGCAAGTATCTGCATATTGACCCCGTAAATGTGACGCTGCTGCTCCAGGCAAACCGTTGCTAGGCGTTGCTAAGGGCTAATAGATGGGCTTGGATTTCGCTCCGAAAAGAAACGATCGGTCAAGAATCTGACGCGGGATTTAAACGTCTAAATAAAATAAATACATGAAGCCTCGATCTGAAACTCGACTGCGACAGAAGTTTGCCAGGCATTTTTCTGTTTTCGACATTTGCGACTGCAACTTCCGGTCATCAGACGGCTCGAGCCCCCTGCAGTACACAACGAACGCAAGCGGATTGACTGAAGTATATCGCCTGCAACAGTTTGAATTGTTTGCACAATGATACAGTTTTGAGACCGTGTACCTAATTAGAACATATGTCAGGTTAATAAAAAATAATTGTGTTTGCACGTGATGCGCGATACTGTCTGACAAATATTATCAAAATTGTGGTTATCTGCTAAAAATACGCGAGCGAAGCATCTGTTTTACACAATATCAAAAACAGTGTATGGCCCTCTTTATGATTTTCCAATGGGCGTGCACTTGTAGTGAAAGATAAAGTATTTTGACTCTTACATGAGCGACTCAAGACCCCAGATTTCGTTTGCAGGGTTGCAATATGGGAGCTGTTTTCTTACCTGCTTGCTTAATCATCACAGCGTTAAAAATATCGTGATGATTTCTCCGTTTTCATCAAAAACCCAAATGGCGAATGCACTGGGAAAAGCATCGGATAAGTTGATATATGTTGCAGACAGCCTGTTTGATCACGCAAACGAGCACTGAAGCAAAAATATGTGTCATCAGAACCTTTGGAAACGCGTGCTGGCCAGCACGTCGACCATATATGCTTCTGTCGTCGTTGTGAGACATGATCACTGTAAGTGATTCAGGTTCACATTGTTTTCGCCCTTCTCAAATACATCAGAAGCCTCTACAGGCAGGCGTTCGCGCGTTCCCGCGCCCCGAGCGTCGATCAAGGGTGTGAACGGACATTCATCGCTTCCGAAACTCCCACAGAAAGTTGACCCCGAGAATAGAATTTTCGTCGCTCGTCACCCAAGCTCATTAAACAAAGTAGCCTGCTCCATTAGAGACGACCACACGAACAAACTGGTCTCGCGAAGTCATCGAGTCGTCTGATAGCAAGGTAAAATCGGTTTTAAAACTTTATCGCGTTCTTTTATTGTCGCTGTATGGCACTAAAACGATATTTCATGGTTAGCTAATGAAAAGACACAAGTTTACAATACGTTATTCACCATTTAACAGTCACATTCTAACCTCGCGACGAGCTCCCATGCATAAGTTTATGTTAACCGTCTTAGAAACGGTCGGTTTGGCGCATAGAGCCATGTTTTGACATCATCACGTGTGGTCAAAGTGAGGGACAGTTTATGTTGCAATTGTTTCCTGAAGTTCAGAACCTGATATCCTTCAGTGTCACACTGAGCCGTGCAAGTGGAAGTGCGCGCTGCGAATAAACGTATGGTTTGAGCTTGCTTCAGGTATATCAAAGATAGCATGTATGCCTTCAGGGAAGCGAACGACACCTGAAGGGAGCGCGCCGATGTGGCCTTGCAACAGGTCGACAGCTCCACCGACGGCACGCGTGCGGCGTGAGTACTGCATGGACGCGCCGTCTGCTCTTACAAATTACAATGAGAATGCCTCGTTCAATTCCTCCCGCGACTGTGTTTCCTCAATATTACGCCGTACAAATGGTTTGTAACTTGATAGATTACATCCTACCTGCGACCAGCGTTGCATCGTTTTGTGTTTTCACGTGATTCTTACCTTGCAGGGTTGCTCGAGGGTCGGATTCCGTAACGTCCAAACAGTGTAAATAGCAAAACAATTACACAGCGTCATGTTCTTTTTTTGTCGTATTTCGGTTTTCGGACGGACTTCTATATTAGACAACTTTCAGGTAACTGCGAAAAAACAAATTCACCAATGTGAATGATTGAAACAAAATAAATCTAAGACATCAGAGGCATTTTTGTTTCCCACTTTATCCTAACGTCCTTAGCACGCTGGCGGATTGAGCTTGGCTACATAGGCAAGAGATGATCGTAACACTTTTCTCGAACGGCATAGAGAAAATCTGTGTTTTTAGATTTAAAATCTAGTAAGAGATGTTACCGCTGACTGTGGCCCCACACGTTTTGTGAAGTGCCATGCTAAGGTAACCATACATTACTTAGAAACAACTTGACGCATTTCTGGCTTTTATTCCAGAGCCACACACGATATGCACCCAAAATGGTTCTAAAAGCGTCTCTATTGTCTTGTAGGACGCTTGCAATATATCCTAGGAAATGGGCGTCAACATTTTTTTGGAGTTCACACTCGTGCTACAAAAACATAGTCTTATTCAGAACCAAACAACTTTGAATTTCCGCCGCCACATTTGTCGTTATGGCAGAGCAATAGATGGAGCCTCGAAACATGTAAAGGTTAGTAGTAGCGCTACAAAACACGTGTTTACATTTGAAATCAGTATCTAATTCAACTTACTAATTCTGCCTGTGTTGAAACTTGCGAAATGAAGCGTTTGATTGGTGACTTTTGGCCTCACCTCACGATTGGCGCCATAAAATCCCTATCA
Source organism: Ixodes ricinus (assembly GCA_037355805.1). Taxonomy (NCBI): domain Eukaryota; kingdom Metazoa; phylum Arthropoda; class Arachnida; order Ixodida; family Ixodidae; genus Ixodes; species Ixodes ricinus. The sequence continues at coordinate 19,748 of JAZHYW010024436.1, read as the reverse complement.
AATAAATAAATAAATAAATAAATAAATAAATAGACAAATAAATAAATAAAAAACTCGAAGAACGTTTGAAAATCAAATTCGGATATATAAATTTCTTTGTGTTCAGCTAGACAACGATACAAACTTTACGTGTACTTATGTTGCTTATTGCTGGTTGTTGGGCGATTTGGTATTGTACGTGAGAAAACATGATTGTGCTTTAAGCCCAGAACAAAGAAAGAACTGACACCACAGAGCGCTCTGCAGTGTCCGTTCTTCTTCTGTCCTTGTGTTAAAGCGCAATCATTTATACTCATGTTCTATTCTATCTAAGGACTCGCACTTCAGTCATAGGTGTCGTGAATGATGATTGGTTCTGCGCATGTACTGCTCCGAACAAATTCCCTACCGGATGCATTTCTCGCTTCGCCTTCATTTCAGGTGATGCGCAGTACATAAGCAATCCTCTGCAGACACGCACAGAGGTATGAAAATATATTAAGAGGCAAAGTTGCACCGATGTTTCTACATGAAAACGTTCATGCCGATTGCAGGAGAGGATTGCGTGATAGCAGACACTAAGTGTTCTTGGTTACGTTGGCGATCATTGGCCTGCTCGACGACAAGGCGCTGGAGTGGACGATCGTCGGCGATATTACGAGCAGGGCTCGGATCAAGCTTCTCCTCGCCGGACCGTCATCGGCGACGAACAGCTCCGCCTCGCTTTCCGCTCATCGGTGTGCCATTGCGCGTGCCTGACTTCGACCTCCCAGCGTGATGTTGAGCTATCGTCCGGATCAGTCGTCCACAAAAGCCCCTGCCGTGGAACAACGCATCGAAAACCAGCGGAATGCATGGTATCAGACACTAAGTGTTCTTTGTTGCGGATATCAAGAGCGGGGCTTAGATCTATTTCCTCGTCGCCGAACCGTCATCGGTGACGAACAGGTCGCCTTCCCTTTCCTGTGATCGGTGTGCGATCGCGCGTGCCTGACTGCGACCATCTTGCGTTAGATAGAGCTATCGTCGGTGTCATTCGACTACAAAAGCAACTGACGCTAGAACAGCCTATCGCAGATCAGCGGAATGCATTGTACCAGACACTGAGTTTTCTTGTTTACGTAGATAAGCCTTGCTTTCACTCACTAGTGCAGGGAGGGTGCCGGACGGCCAGTCGCGAAGAGGGGCCGGGAAGGGGGGCGACAAAGAAAGGCAAAAAGTAGGTGGAGACGTTTTCTGCCCGACTATGGGGATGCCCGACAATGTCAGGTAAGAAGGGTTTCTTGTTCCTGTCTAACCACATTTGTCGTCCCAACATGCCGTGTGGTTCTGGGTCTGTGGGGAAGCTGCAGGGGGGGGGGGGGTGTCCTCTGCTGGGGCTGTGTCTGGGGCCGCATGAAGCTGCCCCGCGGGCCGCATGTGGCCCGCGGGGCACTTTTTGTTTGTTGCTGACCCCTGCATTAGTGCATTCCTGGGTGTGCGGGCGCGCATTTCGCTGGTCTGCCTAATTTGTTTATGTGTGTTGTGTTAGGATAACCGAAAAGGGTGACTGTTTGTACTGCATGAAACCAGTGGCACCCGATGCTACGTGCTTAGGTATTGGGAGTGATCGAACTGTTACCGTACAAAAAATGGGGAGGTGTCACGAAACGTTCCATGAAGGCAATGACCACAAAATTCATTGTGGTGTAGTACTTGCAAATTATACTCGGAACACCGGTCTGCGACCTCAGAGGAATCAGGTGGGGCAGTGACGCAGGGCTCCCAGAAGGAGCCTTAAAAGTTTACAGAAACAAAATAGTGCTATAAGTGAGAAGCTGACTGCTGTCTTGTTTAGAATAAATTGACAATTGAGAGGTCCCTGGAGGCGCAGACTGGTAAGAGTGACTCGATGATGCTGAAGCTAGACAACAAAGCAAAAACAATCGAGGGCATTGAATATTCAACGAAAGCGCAGCCAGTAAGTCATGATTAGTTGATTCCAAGACTGGACAGTCAATACAAAACAATCAAACTCTAAAACATAGGTAAATAAGCTTGAGAAAAATATCTTAGCAGGATGCAGAAATCGGGGAGATGAGAAAGGCTGTGGTTGCAAGGAAAGGCTGCAAAACCTTTGTACGCGATGTGGTAAAACGTTAACCGGCGTTTGCCCCAGCATCGCCACAAGAGGTTTATGATTGGTCTCAAATACTCCATGAAGCACTCTTAGGTATTCGTCAAATTGTTCTACTGGCCACGTTAAGGCCATAGTATCCTTCTCAATATGCGCATAGCGTGTTTCCTCAGGCGTCAGTGACCGAGAAGCAAACGCCACAGGCCGGCATTCACCTGTTGTTTCTTCTTGTAGGAGAACAGCTCCCAGACCAAGAGATGATGCGTCTATCGAGACTACTGTCCGTAAGCTTGAGTTATACTTGGCCATGATGAAAAATCGCGCACAAAACACAAGGACAAACGAGGAAGAAACACAGAACACAGACAGGTGCGTACTCACAACTCTGGTATATAAAGTGAAGAAAGGAAAGACTGAAGCACTATTCATGACAGGAGACATCGGCACCAGGGGGTAAACAGTTCAGTCACAGTCAAATGTTTCTCAAATACGCAATTTCTTTTTCGCCCGAAGCAACCGACGGTTGACTAACGCAGCGATCGGTCACACTCAAGATGGTAAACGCATCGAGCACCTCGCGCGTTTTTTTTCAATAAAGCGGCCAATGATTGAGGTTTCTTTTTTTTCAAAGATGACGTGCACGTACAGGTCTTACAATTCACCGAAAGATGACCTCCTGCACTTGATGTTAGAGAAAGATTGTGCTCTCGCAGTCGGCCATTCGGACACCGTCCAGTCTGTCCGACATAGCATCATCCGCGGGATGTGGAAGGCCGGCTGCGAGAGCACAATGCTTCTTTAACATCCACTGTAGGAGGTCAGCTTTCGGTGCATTGCAGACGTACGTGCACACCATCTTTGAAAAAAAAACCTCCATAATTGGCTGCTTTAAAGAAAAACGAACGCGCGAGGTATTCTAGGCGTTTATCATCTTGAGTCGGGCTGATCGCTGCGTTAGTCAGCCGCCGATTGCTTTGAGTGAAAAAGAGGTTGCCTATTTGCGAACATTTCGCTGTGACTGAACTGTTTACACACTTGTGCCGATGTCCCCCTCATGAAGTTGTGCTTCATCTTTACTTTCTTCACCTAATATACCAGAGTTTTGAGTACGCCGTCTGTCTGTGCTATGTGTTCCTTCCCCGTTTGTCATTGTCTTTTGTGCGCGAATTTGTAGCATGTTCAACGTTTACCAACTCGCCCAGCTTATCACTTTACTAGAGTGCACTTGGCCATGCACTCCGCGGAGCATATTACATCTCTAAAGCTAGCCAGCGCCATTTCTTGCACCGGACCCCACGCCCACACTGTGTTTTTCTGGAGTAACTGCTGTAGCTGCACTGCAAAAATATTCTGTAAATAAAAGGATAGGTTCTCCGTAATCGCTAGTGAGAAGTATCCGTAATCGTAATTAAGGACAACTTGTCCATTCATTTGGAATTACAATTATCTGAACAATTTAGTACAGAGCCTACGATAAGCTTAAGAGCGTTCTATTAGATGTAGAAGATCATACAATCCGTACCCTGTCTGAAAAAAGTAATTTAACGTACTCTTAAACCGTTTTTGAAACCTTCAAGCTATAGGTGGCGCTAGTTACCACCCAAAAACAAAAAGAGATGCGGTGTTGGTCTAGTAGAATCTTACTATCACTTATTTATTTATGCATACCGTTCTCTGGTTTTCCGGGTTTTTCCCATAGAGTTATTACAATAAACGCTAGAGGCTCAGCTGGCGCTAGTGTCTACGGGACTTCCGGTTGCAAATTGAAGCAGACAGCATGCAGTCTACATTTCCAGCCTCCCTGTGTATTCCTATGGGAAAACGCGCGTGAATTTTGTCTCTTCGCCGGAAAATAACATGAATAACTTTTGTCATATCGGTTGTAACGGATAGTATGTACCTTTATTGGTATTGTGAAAGTGTAATTGCTTTAGTTACAGCATTTTTCTTTACCACTGAGCGATGTTAAACTTCGCTCTATTTCAGGCCCAAACCCCTGTTTCAAGGAAGGTATGTGAAAACGAGCGACGGTTCTAAGCAAACTAACGATCGAAAGGAATGTAGTGTGTGTTCAGGTTCGCTAGCATTTCGGTGGTGCTTATATATTGCTAATATGCCCGTCCTGTCATTGGATGAAAATGACTCCGTCGTGCGCATCTTTACGATCGGTTAAAGAAACATTCGAACGCAAAAAATAAAGCACGTGAGCTACGAAAGGTATGTCTTTTATTATTTCCCATGTCGGGCAGTTTTTATCGGGCACCTGCTCTCTGGCTCCCCTTATTTGCAAAGATTTGGAGCGTGCGGGTGATGCTTTGAACCATTTGAACCCAGAACAAGCATCTTCGCAGTACTTATTTATTGCAAATCTGACTATATTACGTGACTTTCAATTTATTTTGATCGTCTGCAAGCACAAGGAGTTACTTATCCAGTGTTACTGCGTAGTTCTTGCCGTCTCTCTCGGTTTTCTACATGTCCTTCGTTCGTTTGGCACGTATATCCCCCATGTTGGAAAGCGTCGACGCCGTGTTCGCGCTAACAGTGTCCGACAGTGCACAAAAATACACGTACGAAGCCGTTTTAGCACCGTTTTTAATGCGATGAATTTGAAAGAAAAACGCCGTAACTGACCATTTATTTCGTCTGCGTGACTGAGAAATGTTCCAATGTGCCTAGTACGTACAAATTATTCGTGATATTTGCTCTTATAATCGAGCGCAGAGAGAAAATGCACTCGCTTTTTCCCATAGGAATACATTACCGGAAGTCAAATTTAGACTGCTTGCTGTCTGCTTCAAAATGCAACAGCACACTAGCGCCAGCTGAGCCTTCAGCGTTTATTGTAGTAACTCTATGGTTTTCCCCACTGATCTCTATGTCTATTTGCTGGATCGCGTTTGACCAGCTCCACCTATGGACCGGAATGCGGCCACTGTCGGCCATCTCTTTGGTAGAGTTCTATTATCTCTAGCCATCATAGTAATACGGCGGACAGCGCAATGGCGGCAGGCTGCCATAAAATAGCCGTGGATCCAGTACACTCTACCGTGGGTGATATTTCGTGCTTTTTTGAAGTTTATCGACGAAGCAGATTCTTGAAACCCGGCATGAACGGTAGCCTCATCTTTGAGGACCGGGCGAAAATTCTACGAAAGCGCAGCACCGGGGAAAAGCAGCGCAGCTGTATCGAAAGCTGACTCCGTACCGGCGTCTGCTTTCGATGCTTCTTTCGATGCTACTTTAGTGCGTGCTGTGCTGCTTTTCCCCGGTGCTGCGATTTCGTGAAACTTTCACCGGTTCCCCAAAGATCGGGCTTCCGTTCACGCCGGGTTTCAAAAACATGTTTTGTCAAACAATTTCAATCAAGCAACGAGATATAAACCACCCTATTTTGACGGCAGCCTGCCACTACACCTGCCAAAATGCTGCATCTGCCATGGTTGGATGATAGTGGCTGCAGGAGCTGTACCCTGGCGAGAGGTAACATAACTCTACCAAAAAGATGGCCGCCAATGGCCGCATTCGCGGAGCGGGCAAACACGATCCAGCAATTGTCATAGAGATCAGTGGTTTTCCCGCCCGTGTTGGTCTTCTCGCGGTCTCGCTTTGACGTCCTCGGTGTTGAACCTCAAGATAAAAAGGCCGATCTGTTGACGAAACGGTGAGTTCCTTTGCGTGTAAATATTGGTTTTGTACGTGAGGTACGGGTCCACCTTTCTGAAACTCGTATTCCCATAGGGGTGAAACAAAACCACGGAGTCTTGCAGCCGAGATGTTTCGTATTGCATGACGACGGTCGCACTTCTCAGTTCCCGTTCGCGTTTGACGTTCTTACGAAACCTGATTTAAGCCCTTGTGTTGTATTTCGTCGCGAGCCAACTGATAGCGCAGCCCGTCACTCAGAGAGCTCAAGAGAGCGCCTCTCGCGTATTCATGCCTACGGCTGACCTTGTGTAATGGCAAGCGGTCGTGGTGGCTTGCATGGGTCTCAAGTCCCCTACTTCAGCCAAGTAACCATGTAGACGAAGTAATGGTGGGCGGAGTATGACAATCCCTGTTTCCTCCGCGGTTTAGGCGTGGGGGGGGGGGGGGCTGAGTGAGGAGCGATGTGATTTGAGGTCGAGACAGTCGAGATCTACCTTACCGTCCCCACAACCGCGGTAACGATTGCCAGGGCCGGTTCAACACCCACCAGGGCAGGGGTTTATGCAAAATTTTAACTCGTGGGGGGAGGGGAGGGAAGGAAGGAGGAAGGGGAGTGAAGTGAGGAGGAGAAGGAGGAAGGGGGGTGTATAGCCTTGTGTGTAGTTTGCACAGGAAATTCTTGGGAGAAGGGAGGGGAGGGGGAGCTGGACTCAGCTTAGGGGAGTGTTGTGGGGGTGTTGGGTGTGTGTTCTAAATTTTTCCGGCGTTTCTGCTGAACGGGAGCCTTGCACTATCCTGCTCGAGCTGACCGGGGAGAGTGCCCGACAGTCTAAAGCTATACCTCTTGACAAGATTTGGCTATGGCTAGAGTTCTGTGTTCTCAGATAAATCAGATAAAATCCGAAAAACACTTGCTCAGTAAAAATTGGGCAAATTCAAATTTATGCAACAAAAAAAACTCATAATTTTGGGACTGCAATATTGTTCGAATCTGACCAGTTTTTATATTTTCTTGTGACCCTCGGACATGTTTTCTATTTCCTTATTTATTAGTTCCAACTTTTGTTTGTAAGCGTCACAAAGGGTATCCTTGATCCCCCATCACAAAAACTAGATACTATCGCCGACACAGTGTTAGCTATTACAAGGCAGCCGTGGCCATTTCGTCCCCCCAGCAGGCACCCTCCGAAACACTGCACCTACCCTGTGCGGCAGAATATCATACTCTCTTTGTCGTCTGCTAGGCGGAAAGCAGATGCCGCCACAGCGCTTGCCGTTGTTTCCTTCACAGGCTTTTGTACGTGCCTCTTTCGGTACGAAGATTCTTTGACTCCTGCAAACAACTCGGCCGAACTTCGAATGAAGGGGACACACCGAGCTAAGAATAATTGTTGCCGATGGTTGCATACATATCTAGGTAGATTACTTTTATTAATCGGACAGACGGCTGTTGACAGTCTTCCCTCATTTCCAAAACTGGTTTCCAAACACAGAATACTAAGGTAAGCATTTAGCACTACATTTGTTATTGGTATGTGCAGAAAATTTCATTTCTTTATTTCCTATTTCTTTTCAGAGTAGTTAAACCGCTGTGGCGGCGTCTGTTTTCTGCCTAGCAGATGACGGAGAGAGAGTATGATATTCCGCCGCACAAGGAGGGCGCAGTGCTTCAAAGGGCGCCTGCTATGTGGCGCTGGGGGTACAAAACAGCCACGGCTGCCGTGTCATAGCTAACAGTGCTGTCGGTAGTACAGCAATAGTTGAAGATGTCTGGCCTGTAAAAAGGCTTCCTTACTAAACTCACAAACTGCTGTTTCCTGCCTTACATTCACTTCCACTGAAAATCCGAAAAACTTTGAGTTGACGAATCTTCTTCAACAAGAAAAACCCCATTTCCACGGCAAGCGATCCTTTATCATCAGCTTCATCTGTGTTGACCACGAGACACTGACCGCACTGAACTGTCCACGGGGCTGGTTCTTCCGGTCCGAAAATTGTTGCAATATGTGCCGCTTAGCAATAAATTGCGCATATAGAGTTGTGCTTTTGACAAATGCCGTAGATATGCATTTGCTCTTACGGCATAAGCGCCGATGACCACCGATTTTTGGCCGACACCAAAAGTAGATACAGGAAGACACAGTTTTTAGGATACAATAATAAACACAAAAAACACCCCCAATTTGAAGAAAAATAACCACCAATAACACGGAACCTCAGTTATATGATTCGAACTTCCCAAGCTTAGGAGAAATCGTAAAACACACTTAACCGCCCTGCTTCTTCGTGCGTTTCGAATGGCCTGTGATCAGATGCTTGCCCACATAGCTTTGTACAATCTTGCGCAGATTTCAGTATTGCATACACCACGCACATGAACATGATTTCAGGTAAGGGGAGAGGGGGCTCTAGTGGAGGGGACGGGGGAACCTTTTTAAGACACACTGGGTTGGGGACAGGGTTGGGCAGTATCGCGATACAAATGTATCGCGATAGTATTTCAGAAATACATTTCGTATCTGTATTTCTGTATCGCGATACATTTTTTTCACCAGTATCTGTATTCCTGTATCGAAATACATTTTGAATGTTTCTTTGTATCGCGATACAATCAGGGTGAAATGTATTTCGTTACATTTCTTGAGAAATACTTCCCCCCCCCCCCAAAAAAAAAAAAAACAGTCCTAACGCGTTTTTTTTATTTTTTACTTTGAGGGCACCATGGTCAAGGGGATGCTGGGGCGTTGTTACTATGCTGACCAAGTTTCCTCCCGAATTTATAAATTATTTTTCTATGCGCCATTTTCTTTAATATGAGAAGCGTTGCGTAGTCGGGGACTCGAACCAGGTGGCGTGCCAGGAGTGGAGTCAGAGCATCTCATGCCGCAGGTCCTTAGGTATGGATTTCTTGCGTCATTGTTTGCTGGCATCCAATGCCCGCGGCTAACCGTCTCCCTTGCCTTAGAGTACACAGTACACCCAACCGGCAAAGCTGAGTCACAGTCCCTTGCAGCACGAGCCTGGCGGTGGTTGACTTGAAATAGTAGGATGACTCACGCAGTGAAGTTCAACACATAGCGTCTGTGGCTGCGCCTGTTATATAGCATGGCTCAAGGGTACGTCATCAGCTGACGTGAACGTTACCCGCTCCTCTGGTGATCCGAAACCCAGGAAGGAGGCCAGACGTGGCCTCGCTGTGCCGACCCAGACTTCGTACACCTGCGACTCGTCTCGAGCGCGCTGTTTCTCGGAGAGCTCGCACCTGTGCCGGCAATATCAGGTCGCAATCCACGCGGCCTCTGTTTGGATGATGCTAGGCGAAACTTGAGGACTGCAATCCATGCGTCGGTGGCGGAGGGTCAACAGGAAGGACCTTCACAACAGGGATGCCACCGTATCGTTTTTCCAACCGTAACAGAAGATAAGACATGTGTTCCAGAATGATTCAGGTGGTCCACTATTCTCGAAAATTCCAAATGACACTGCCTGTACGATCTTTAACGAGGTAACCTACAGGCTACAACGAAAGTACGTATTGTCCGTTCATACAGCAGCGTGGTGAAGTTTCATGTTCAAGGCCACACCTACAGATCAAGAATACCAGTTCATTCCACTGAGACGTCATGTGATCAATGTTGACAGGGGCATCCTTATTGGACAGGGACGTGGTGACGTTTTGATGGGATTTAGGATGACATCGAATTTATTTAGAGGTCGAAGTCTTTTTGCATCCCTCGTCAGACAGACACGATGTCAGGGAAGGGACCGCAGTCAATCCTTGATGGAACATTTCTTTGAGCCCACTGAAGACTCCTCGTCGTCTGAAACCACTACCTTCAAAGCAAATACGAGAAAGTAATTTCGGGATTAAAAACTTCCACTTCCAACTTCAAGCTTCATCTCATTTGGCGTCTCAAACAAATTCTAAAAAATGTATTGCAGTATCAGTATTTCTGTATTTGTATTTCTGCCCTCCCTAAAATGTATTCCTGTATCTGTATTTCCAAATACTTTTTGCCTCTATTTAAAATGTATTTCCGATACGTATCGCGATACACTTTTACAGGTATATTTCAGTATCAGTATTTTAGCTACTATTTTAATGTATCCCAGTATCTGTATTTCCAAATACATTTTTGAGTATTTCTGCCCAACCCTGGTTGGAGGAGAGAATTAGGAGCCAGAAAAACTGGAGGATTTCTACGAAGGAGGAGTCGTCTCCCTGGGCACCCCCCTGGCTACGTGCCTGGCGTGCTCAAACTGATTCTTGTTGTCCTTTTCGTAATAATCAGGCTTTCCTGGGAACGCCTTAGGGAAGAGGATTGAAGGTGAATGGGCAAGCCAAGCCAAGCTCATATCTGACTGGCTCTTTTGAACTGTGTACAGAGGCTATGAGTATGACGGGTATACGTGTAGTCTCCGGCAATATGAAATATCCATTCGACACTGCTATTTCAGGTGGTTACGCTGGATTCGCTTTGGCTCTGCCCACATTGCTTAGTATATTTTTTTTTAAATAATGTGCATTCGGGCAAAGTGAACTCACCACCACGCTGACTGGCTCCTTGGCAGCAAGGACGTCAAGGTGAAATGTCTTAGTGAGCATTTTGTCTAATGTTGCTTAGCCTTTTTATTTTTACAGAAGTGTTTCACTAAAGGAGTAAGCTCGTGTGCAAATGTCTTATGGAGTACCTCACAAGCAAGCCGACTAGGGAATTTGTGCACTGGATGTCATCTAGACAGGTCGCAGAGGAGCGTGGGGATGCCACGGCAAAGGAAAAGGTGCTCCTACCGATTCTGGCGTGCCACTTCAAAGAAGATACAATGACACTTTTTCACATCCTCGGATAAGTGCATATCAAAGTGATGTGACAGCTCTGCGAGTTCAGCGCATGTGTCATAAATGTGGTGCTTCACTATTTACTTCTTCACATATACTGCCAAAGCCATTATATGCATTAATTCATGAGCTGAGTGCAGATATGTTTTTTACAGCAAAGCTATTAAGGGCCAGGTTCCCCAGGATCGTGTCCGTGTATGTCAACACAAACCTAACTGGACAGCTACCGTCATCTATAAGCGACGGCGGCAAACACACAACCATTATTTTTTCCGCCATCGCTCGTAGATGGCGGCAACCTTTCCAGCTATAATAGAAGAATGGATAGTTGGGCGCGTTGCGGGCATTCATCGTAAAAAACAGCGCGAAAAAGAGACGACGACGAAGAAGAAGCACACAGTGTATCGAGTACAGCTCCGCTGGTCTTTCTTCTTCACGAGAGTGGAAAGGCTGAACTTCACGAGAGTGGAAAGGAAGCCAATGCATGATACATTCCGTGTTACCGCTGCCTTTGCCTCAAAAGCTTTTTAGTATAGCACAATTACATTTTTTTTTTAATTTTAATTTTTCAAGGTCTTGTTTGGCCCATACATATCTTCTGAGATGCAAGTTTGTATTTCTTTTTCAGGATCAGGAGGCATCATCAGTGGCGCCTGTTTTGTCATAAAAGAGCATCAAAAGATGTACAATGATCCTGTGCCCTTCTTGGAGGCAGTATGTGTTCGATTCGCCACGTTTAATGTGCTGAACCTCTCCTACCCAAAGGAAGCCTCGACGACCCTCGAGTTCATTCAATGATAAGACAATCGTTTTGCAATGCCTGAGAATACAGAGAGGCCAGACAATGACACACTTGGTATCACTTTTCATTACTAATTAATTTAACTGAAAAGTAAGGTAATTGTTTTCAAGATGTGAAGGAGGTATAGAGGAAAACGACGAAGGCACTGAACGCTTTTGCTATGCAAAAGTTCGAGAACTGCCATGAACAATGAAAATATCAACGGGAAAAGTGTGTTGCATCTCAGGGAGAGTACTTTGAAGGTAATTAAATTTTAGAAGTGTTTTGAGAAATATAAGAATCAAAAAAATATTTTCATTGCCATTGGGGTGTCCCCCTTGTATATCTACAGGGCAGAGTCTAACTGGCCATATGTCGTGCCTTCCTAGCTAAATCTGCCAAATCAACCCAGAGAAGTGCTTTTGCACTACTCTGGGTTGCTGGCCATATGTCGTGCCTTCCTAGCTAAATCTGCCGGTCTTTGTCAGCATGAGCAAGCTGGCCTAAACTTTGGCTTCTGTACGAACACCACCATGCTGAATTTCAAAAAGCGTCTGTTAGCCATTGTTTTTATATTTTTATTCTTGGTAGGTCATATCATGAGTTCTGGGAAGAGGGAATTCCATGATTGTTCCTTTTTGTGTTTTCGGTCTTGTCACAGCACATATCATCTCCTCTCTGATAGTCTTTTGCACCGATGCTTGAACTGAAGGACGTCTCACATAACTATAGTGTCAGTTGCAATTTATGCAACTCCAGTAACCTCTTCTTACACGGGCAGCCTTAACCTCATTAGCTCGTCCGCAGTTCCCAGAAAACCAAGATGTAATTAGCCCGATAACCATGGCTAAGGCAGACCGAGGTTGGCGGGCTCGCTTTGGGCTTGCTAACCGCGTTCAACATGGTGCCGTCCACCACTGCGCGACGTCCGCAAGTTGTGGCAACGTACTCACTGTTTTAGAATGCTGGAGGAGTCGTGTAGAAACAATCGTAGGAGCAGATATTCTTGGATTAGCCATACCTATGGGTTGAAGCTGCCTTTGTAGCAATCGCAGCACGTCTCGGAACAAGGAGAATTCCATTTTTTATATTTCTTTTTGTTATTGTTTTGTTTTTGAGAGTTAGTGCTGCCAATGGCAGTGAGGCTTCTACGTTAGATATTTAATTCAAATCAGTTGAAAGCGGTTGAAGACGCCTATGAACAATACAATATGCCTTGATAATTAATCTGCTTCAGTATTCATAGTGATTACCTAACCTCACACTTGGTTTTGCTTTCGTGTCAACTTGGAGCTAGGGAGCCATGTAATAGCATCTTGGTTCAGTTTAGAGGCCACGAAACATGGTTAGCTTACTTGAGATTAAGGCTGCCTGTGTTACATGAATATAACTTGTTTATATTGGAGTACTGGCATTTAAATTCATGCATTTATTACTTTTCAGGATGTTGGATTCTGGTCACAAAACTTCAAACAATATTTTATACTGAAGTGTCTGGAGAAAGGCCGGCAGTTTATGATGTTTTAGATCAGAAAAAAGTTGGCAGGACCGGAGGCTTTTTACGGTAAGTCACTGCTTGACTTCTAGTACAGTGTTGCCCTAATGAGGGTCTGCGTACCCCCTGGTTGTTAGTCAAGATAAGCAATTAAACTTTTTGCTCTTAAGGACACAACAAATGTCACACTTTGTGCGATGTTTCTTAGTATTACAATATTATAATGCAAGTCGATTTCATGATAGAATTGGACGGTTGGTTCGGATAGACTTCTGCTTCTTTTAGCACTGGTTTCAGAAGTCAGGGATCAATTTATGATCCCGAGAAAAAAAAACTGTACTCCATCTAGTTAAAGGGAGTGTCCGGTGAAATTTTGCCTTCAATAAAACAGTTCAAATCTATTGTCATTACGTCCAGATATACCTTCCGCACGATATCCTGAATTTTTTATGCTCCCTTGCAAGGGTAATTGAATTTTCATCCCGGTCCAAACTGCTGAAATTTTGTCGGCAAATATACGGCGTTTGCGTTGGCAACATTGTCAAGAGCAGACGCTCTGACGTCACATCAGTGATCGCGGCCGTCCTCGTGTGTTATCAAGCGTTGCGGAGTTGTTCCTGATCCCTTTTTTTTAACGTGATTTTGCCCTACATCTGATTTTTATGCATGGGTGGTGACTTCTGTTGTGCGGTGGGGTGCCACAACGATCGGGGGGCAAACCAAGACGTGACGTTCCATGTGTTCCCGCGAGATCTGCAGCGGCGAGCAAGGTGGATTGCCGCTGTGCGTCGGGCGCACTGGGTTCCCACGAAAGCGTCTCGCTTGTGCAGCGTGCACTTTACAGACGAGAGCTACGAGCTCAGTTCGCGGCTTTCGAAAGAGTTCGGTCTAGGGCAGAGATCTCCGAGACTGAAGCCTGACGCCGTGCCGACTATCTTCAACTACGTCGTTGCGCCACCAGCCCCTCTCCGTGGCGCGTTTGCGAAGAGGAGACGCAAGGACGTAAGTCAAATATTGGTTTCTAAATGCGTTCGGTTCTTTAAAAAGTCACGACGTGTTTTCTATGACGCACACCAGCTCCGACTCATGCCGTTTTGCTCGCTATTGAGACCACGGGGAGCTGATCTATATGCGCGCGAGCGCTCTCTCTGCTCTCATTACTGGTAGATTTATTTACTTGTCTTCCTAGTTCACAAGTACTTTTGACAAGTTTGAGTAATTATATATTGGCCGACTTTGGGTTTTGCTTGTTGAAGTTGTGTGAGAATAGCAGACGAATGATGCGATGGGGGTGCGACGTTGTTTACAAACGCAGGCTGTCGACGAAGCCATCGCCGAACGCGATGCGACGGGTGCTGCCAGTTCGGTGCCGGACCCAAATCCAGACCCCAGCCCAGTTGGAAATGGAGACCTTGTTGCGGACTGCGAGCAGCCTTACATGGATGTTTCTGACCCGGAGCCTGAACCGACTTCACGGAATGCCTGTATCTGGACACAAACGGACCCTCTGCCAACATGCACGCGACGGATCCAGACCAAGATAAAAGTCAGGTGCATAGGTGAGGATGTATCAAGGCTAGTTGGTTCATGATGCAAGGAAGTGGACAAAAACAAGCACTTCCTTGTGATCGTTTTTTTTTTTTTTTAAACGGGGATATATCTGTTTAATTAGGTCTAATTTGGATCTGATAATGGCGGTGGACCTTTTCTGCATAGGGACAGTACCGAGCAGCAGTGTACGTTCTGCAGGAAAGAGCTTGTTTCATCAGCTCAGTGACAGTCCTGCATTCTGATATTTGTCTTTGCTGAGAGTAAAGCCTGGGTCACACATTTGCGTTCGAGTGTGTTGCGGTCAGTTGCAGAAATGCGGATGCAGAACATTGCAGAAGACGTTTGTGGAAGGCATGTACACACAGTAGTGTAGAACGTTATCGGCGCTTGCGGCTCACCAATAGCAAGCAATATCCACGGAAAGCATGCCGGCGCCCGGCAGCTGCCGGCAGCCACATCGACACGGCTTTTTGAAGTTCTCTGCTGGTCCGCACGACTCTGGCTGCTCGTACTGTCCCAACCTTGGAAAGACCTGCTTCCGAATCCTGATGTACTCCTGAACAAGACAGATCTTGTTCATTGTCACATTAAAGACGGCGGTGACAACAACGCATGTTCATCGACTACCACTAGAAACTTTTTATGCAAAGGGTCTGAAAACACGACCTCGCGGCCGTGATCTGAGAATGTCTCAAATTCTGATGAGGGTTTGATGAATGTGACAATAACAAAAAAGTCGGGAAAGGCAAATAGCATTCAAAAATATTTCTTATCCTGATGAGAGCGGCGGCACGACCGGCAGTCGCTATCTCTAAACAGTGCAAGCTCAGCTAAATGTTAGGCTACACAAAGTCCACATTAGCCCTTTGTACAATAGCGATGGGAATTGAAAGCATTTTGATATTCCTTTGATACACTGGCAAGACTCTTGAAAGTACCAACAACAACACGGGCATCCCCTACCACCAGTACCACCAGCGAGAGAATACACAAACTCAACTCTGTTACGTCGCAGCGCGGTGGTGGTGCGTCAAGTGCACTTCCGGTCTGGGGCTGTGGGCGGAAGTCACCATGCGAGACGTGCATTCCTGCATTGTATTGAAAGAAACGGGACAAAAACCTGCCTTCTCGTCAAAACGCCGCGCCTGGGGCCGTACCAAAAGAGTCGAGAAAGGTTTGAAGGTCAGTTTTCATGTGCTCGGTTCGTCCGAAAATGTGGATATGTGCCGTGAAAAGGGAAAACCAGACGCCATCGGACCACGATCGCTTGGGCGGGAAGCACTTCGGGTTGAATTCACAGATGCTTGTGGTCATCAGATTTATTTGTTTGGTTCCAACATGAACGCCAGAAAACCATCAAGTTGGACGGACCACCTGCGGACTACGTTCAGTGCATCTTCAAGTTCAAACGGACGCCATATTGTTCGAACTGTCGTTTGCTCTTTCAAACGTTACTGCTTGTCGTCTGCTCTTTTAGTCGACACCGGCCCGTAGACTAAGCGTTGGCCCGGTAATTGCGATAAGAAGTGCAGGCCTCAAAATAATTTGAAGGTTGGTTGGGGTAAGCAGGCTCGGTGTAAACAGTAGGTACAAGGAGATGTTGATCATTGTGACCAGTGGCCATTACCAACTTGTTATGCCTGATTCACTTGGTCCGATTCTGCTTGCGATTTTCAGTATCAACCATCTCGGCTGTGGTTCACGCTTTTGAAGCCCGAGCGACATTGCGACTGAAAATTACGAGCAGAATATCATCATACGAATCAGGCTTTAGCGTCCATTCTGCGGCGTCCACGCGGAATGTATCGTCGCATGTCACATTATTCACGCGAAGTTTTGCGGTGTAGCGAGCCTCGGTAATGTCGCTGAGGCCGCTCAAGTAGTCAGACTTTGCCAGGAAGATGTAGAATCAACAATTCCACCGCGAAAAAGAGCACGAGGACTCACACCGACGCCGGCAACATCACATTTCAATGGTTTGTTTATGGGCGACGGCGAGCTTCTTGCCCACACTCCCTCGCGCATGCGCGGTGCTGGTGGCGTTTGCTAGGGGCGCTCCGGATTGTTTGTAAACATGAGTTAGTCTAGATTCTGATAAAGTAAGGAGCGAAAAGTACTTCTGGTGTGAATATATCCAACCACTGAGACCGGTGAACATCATCCTGTGGTAATCCTCGGGCTGTCAAACGCAGAAACACTTCGTAACAGCACATTTTACCGACAACTCGACGACGCGGGCGAATGGGGATAAACAAACAACATGGCGGACTGTTACCGCGTTGCTGTGGGCCTCTGATTGGCCCACCACAGCACACCGCAAGCATTTCTGCACTCAAAGTTGAACCGGGTCCTACTTCCTTGCAGTGCTGTGCGGTAGGGCAAGCGTTGTCCCGTCGCTAGGTGACACGCTTCTGCAACTGACCGCAAGTGTGCCGTTCTGCTCTCGAATGCAGTCAAACGTTAATGGGTGAACCAGGCTTGAGTGCCTTCTCAGCTGCTTGTTGGCTAGCAGGCACTATCGACCAAGGAAAAGGTCTAATCTGTTTGTGGGTGATCAGAAAATATTTTGGTGAGAATGTCTCACCCACATACGCATGACAAAAGAGGCCGCACAGCATGTGCAATTTATTGCTCTTTGAATGCTACCCTTGCAAAATTTGAGCTTGTTCTAATGCCTGAAGATTGTTCACCGTTGCAGGTACCCAGACAGCATTTCCTAAACTGAGCAAGGAAGTGCAGACCGAGACCACCCAACAAACAAACCTTCTGCCAGTTTTGGCAGAAGCTCTAAGAGATGATGCTCATGGCTCGGACTCAGATGAGTAAGTATGCTTTCACACTGAAATGCGTTTTGCCATGCATCTTTATAAGTGCAACGCTATGGCTCCTCTCGATTCGTGAAATGACACCCCACAATAAGAGGAACATTTTACTCTCTAGCAGGGATCCTCGGTTCACTTTTGGTCTTATTTCTTTACGCTTTACCCAAAGGCCCATATAAGTGGACCTGAAATGCACTGAAGGAAAAATGTTCCTCTTTTATGGCACATGACATCTCTTGCCAAGATCATGATGAGAGATTCTCTTGGCTCCCTTGAAGCAGTTTAGCACGGCTAGCTCTCTGAGGGAAGATGGACAGCACTGCAGAACAGATTTCTTATCCTTCAAGCTATATACATGATTTGTGCAATCTGATTTAGTTACTGCAGTCTCAAAATTAGCCATGATTTAAAAAAAAAAAACTGAGACTGCAGGTAACGACACACACACATTCAAAAGTCTCAACTCTTGAATTTTGAGACTTTTGAGTGTGTGTGTTGTTACCTGCAGTCTCATTTTTTAAAATCATGTTTAATGTACACCAGCTCGTTTGCACCCTTACATTTATTTCTAAGTTAGGTTTTCCACAGTTTTAATTTCTACTTTGAGTTACTTACTCCCACTTTATTAAAAACTTGTAGATTCCTGAATACTAGACTCTTGGAATGAAATGAAATTTGGAAATATCATGTACAGAACTTATGAATGGCATACGGCGTACCTAAAGAAGAATTTGGATCAGCCTTGTGATCTTTACTCGTCGCCGACATCTCAGCTATATGACGCTTACATGTCAAGAAGTTTCTGTCAGATTACAGACATCTTGGCTGGATTTCAAGCCCACAATATGGGGATTTGTGTGCTGGCCTGGGGTTTAAGCCCACAATTTGGGTATCTGTGTACTGAAATTTGCATGGGAGCCACCTAGGCACGCAGACGTCTGGAAATGAGTCTTGGTTGTGGTGATAATCATTCAAACATCTCGTGTTTTTGCAGTGATCCTCTGGGTCTACTTCTTCAGGATCCAAGTGATCCTGAGTACCGTCCAGACCACTCAGAGGATGAAGAGTTGAGTAAAATAACTTTTTCTGATTGGAACTTCCATATGATGTATATTTAGCATGACACTGTTAATGCCAGTAGCCCATTGTTGGTCTTGTTTCTTTTTCTCTTAGGAAGGGAGGGAGAGCTAGAGATACCTTATTTTAAGTTAAATAATTTTTATAAAAGCTATATGGCCCTCCCGAGCTTAAATTAAGTTTATTATTAGTAGAGCGACGAGAGCTGCTCAATCAGGGCTGCAGCTTATAACCGGTAAAATTTAATGACTGTCCAAACCCCGTTTGAACAAACCGCTCAACAAAGGCGGTATACATTTTTCTTTTGATTGAAGTTTAACTTTCCTTGCTTCCTTTTTTTTCTATCTCCAAGGGCCCCAGGAACTGGCGCAACACCAGAGGAAAGTGAAGCAGCCGCCGACAAGTACATCGTGTTTGGGTCTTGCCTCAAGAAGCTCCTGAAGCGGTGCTCGGATTGCTTCTCCATGAACACCCAAGTCTCCTTTGACCTCGTCGGATCCATGGTGAAGGCCACCACCACTTGCAGCGCTGGCCACACCAGCATCTGGGAGAGCCAGCCTAAGTGTCATGGCAAGCCGGAGGGCAACATCCTAATGTGTAGTGGGATCGTCTTCAGTGGAGGCTGCCCAACAAAGGTGCTCCGCCTCTTCGATATCATGGGTGTCGCCAGAATCCATTCCACACAGTTCAACGAGTATCAGAGATGCTACCTGCTCCCAGCAGTGATGAACGTAAGCAGCTTAGATTGTGCTATCTTTAAGAATACGTACAGCAAGTTTGGAAAATAATCAAAGACAAAGGATGCAACTCTCCCGTGTTGTCGTCTGTTTTTGTTTTTACTTTCCTAATCAATTGCTGTAAATTTACATGCTCCTTAATTTCTCTGTTTAGCAATGCTCTGTTCTTCTGCAACAGGTATGGAGAGCTGAACAACGCACTCTCTTCAAGAGCCTGGAGGGGCGCCCACTACGGTTGGCCGGCGACGGCCGGTCGGACTCCCCTGGCTTTTCTGCCCTGCACGGGACTTATTCGCTGCTGGAGACATCGATCAACCGTATTATTCACCTGGAACTTGTACAGGTGGGCATTGCAAATGTTTTTCACCATTTATATAACACTCCAGTCTAGTTTCACAGGAGCGTGAAGGTGAGTTCTAGCCCCGGAACTACCTGCATACCACTTGTGTATTGTAAAGACTGGAGACTAATAGAGAAGAAAAGATGGTCAGACAATGCAAAGAATAGAGGGACGCACCAAATGCAAGTCTCCTTCCGGGTGCTGAAGAAAGGCTTGCCGGGTTTCGCTTGTCATTCAATGTATCTAAGTGCTATTTTTGTTTGAAACATCACAGCTGCATGTGAAAATTTACAGTGATAGCTGTTAGTGGGACCCTTTCTGGTTTCGCGTTGTCTGTGCGTGCTCCACATCGACGAAAATGT
>JAZHYW010024435.1:0-18723 GCA_037355805.1 Ixodes ricinus | reverse complement strand
ACAACTTTATTTAGGATCATGCCTGTGTGTTAAGCCGATTTGACACAGGAGTATAGCGTTCTCTTTTCAGTGTAGAGTTCGAGATATAACTTTTTTTTCCGTAGCGGAAGGTTTTGGGGCTTATTTGCTACTGTATTATGCGTCCTTGTAAAACTTGCTTTAAGGAAAGGGTGACTGGTTTCTTAAATACTTTAAGAGAATATCGCAGTAAAAGTTCATCTCCGATAGGAACTTTTCCGGAATCCAGATGGCGCTGGGGAAGAGCCTTTTCACTCATCTGCTTACGCGATATAATGGTATTTTCAAAGAAAAAGAAAACACAAGCTTTACTTTTTGTTCCGGTTATCAACGAAAGGGTATAGATATCATGTTACGTTTTTCTTTTGCTTTGTAGCAACCAATGACCTCTAACGGTGATGTGGCCTAAGACGGACTTAATACTCTTTGGGAGGTCTGTTGTCGTTTGGGTGCAGAGACGGAGATCACATTGTTGCTGTTCGCAGGACTCAGCTTTGAGGCAATGTCCTGTCTTGATATAAAAGCTAACAGAAAAGTACAAAAAGTAAAACGAGTCCCCTACTTTTTTATTGTTCGCATTCTGCAAAGCTGCGGATCTGTCTGCCTCTTCGCCATTTTTCTTAGAAAGTAAGCGATTCTTTTGGAGGTGAATGATAACACTTGATTTTAAAAACATACGAACACACAAAATGCGCAGCATCAAAGGTAAGCAAAGTGCGGACATGAGCTTTAAATCTGAACACCACAGTGGGAACAATGATGACAATGTTACATTTCAAATATTGAATAAAATATTTCCTAAATGAACTTTTCTGCGCATTTGTCGGTTTTGCGGTAAACATTTCACCGGTGAGCTTCTCTCCGATAAGCCTTTCTCCGCTGCACGTTCTAAGTTAGATTTTCTGCTCCGCCAAACAGTAACAGTCGACCAAGGGCTCAACGCAGCCAAGAGAGTGCAATCGACGCACACCACAATAAAAAGTGTGCGGGTTCATGTCCCTAAACATTAGCCTAATTTCATAAAATACTGTATCAAAAGCGTGTTGGTTGGGGTGGAACAAAGAATCTTCAACGCAAGACTTTCACAACTTCCATACAGCAACGTGTGACACCTACTTCCAAAAAGCTTGTCCTGTTTTAGCTTCACTGAATACATTTGCGCAATGTTTGTTTTATTACGGTAGAAATCAGCCGCCACAACTTGATATGCAAAGCAAGTGTCGAAATTAAAACAAAATCGACGAACTAACGTACGTATCTTCCGCATTTAAGATAAGTAAACCTTCTAAATATAGCTCTGCGGAATATTTGAAATGGCCAGATCAAATTACCTCTCCTACATCAAACAGAAATAATTGGTAAGACAGTACATACCATTTGACGCTTCGGTAGCTTTTGTCTGCCTGCAGTTGCTAACTTCAGCCCTCACGCAGTGACCAGCTTGAAGCGTGAAATCTCTCTCCCCCATCCCCCTTTTCGTGACCCAAAACGCCAACAACGAACGGAACATCCTTCCACTCCCATCGACGCGCTCGGGCAATTGGCAACTTATGACTCACATTCGCGCTACCGTAAAATATCTTCGCCGCCGAACAAAAAAGTAAAATTAAAAAAAGAAACCTTTCACTCGGTATGAAGAGTTAAGGCCCGTTCACACTTTCGCGACCGAGTGAGTCCGAGAGAGACGAGACCGGTTTTTAAGCCTATTGCGATCTCTTAGGACCAGCTCCGCCGCAGCGCATCCGGTAATAAGAAGTCGCAAAAGGCTTAAAAACCGGTCTGGTCTCTCTCGGTCTTACTCGGTCGCAAGAGTGTGAACGGCGCTTAAAGGCCCGTTTATATTCTTGCGACCGAGCAAGACCGAGAGAGACCAGACAGGTTTTAAGCCTTTTGCGATCTCTTAGGACCAGCTCCGCTGCCAAGCAATCGGTCCTAAGAAGTCGCAAAAGGCCTAAATACCGGTCTGGTCTCTCTCGGTCTTACTCGGTCGCAAGATATGAGCGGCGCTTTATGAAGAGGGAAACAGCGCCAAAAGTACGGAGGACAAAGAACGAGGAACACACAGACCGAGCGCTGGCTGACCACTAGTTTATTTTTGGAAAACGACCTACCGGCGTAAAAATACAAGACAAACATACCTCGGACCATCGCCTAAGGGCACGTGCCACAACTCTACGAGAACGCGATTTCTTTATCGAAGAGCGTAATCAAGGGAGCACTGACGCACTCAACTTTATACTTAGAGATGTTATAGGCCTAGAATATTTCACGAGTCACCTGCTGACTGTGATGAGCGACAATCGTTTTTTTCTAAAAGAAGGGAGCTCTCAGATCTATCACAATCAATGGCCAAATTACCTGACGGTGAAGATTTTATCAAAAGTGCGTGTTCTCTGAGCTTATCATTGATGCACCTGCCTGATTAGCCAAAGTACACTCTCCCACAGGACAACTCAGTTCTGCACACCACGCCGACCGCGCACGGCACAAACTAGTTCTTGTGCTTCTTACCGCAGCCGATTTCCGAACGACCCCTATCAACATTAGCATGTAGACACATAGCACATTTCGAAGGCGCAGAGAACACCACGGGGACTCTATGTCGCTGTGCTACCCTTTTGAGTCCGTGCGTAAGCTTATGGGTGTAAGGAAGACCACCGGTCTCACGTTAGGTTGCTTCCTAGGTTGGGACTTGGGGCATCGAAGTCCGTTCAACAGGCTCTCTGCCACACCGACAAGGACTTCTCTAGTGTACCCTCCCTGCATGAGCTAGTCGGTTTGGCTGCAAAAACTAGCCAGCATCTGGTGAGGGCAAGACCTCACCAGGGCCGCCTGCATAGAACCTCTCGCAATCCCTCTCTTTCCGACCATCGGAGTCGCATTTGTGCGACCCCAAAACACCAACAAAGAACGGAACGTCCTCCCAACGCCGCGCTCGGGCAATAAAGAACTTCCTAATCACACCCGCGCTACCCGCAAAATATCTTTGCCCGCCGAACAACAACAAAGAAAAAAAAACCGCTCCTGCATTTCGGGAGGCGCTCCCCCTCAAAATCCCGACCGCGAGCAGAACGACCTTGAAGACGCAAGTAGTCCAGAACGCAAAAACGCATTGCGCAATTTCAAGAGGAAGTATTGCCGACACACATAGAGGGCGCCAGCTGACAGCTGGATTTGTGATACTTTGATGGGCTACAAACGTGGTTAAAATATATCACGATGAGCATCTTTGGACTAAAGACCATGTTAGAGATATATCCAAATAGTCCTGGTCTTCGATATTGTGGCCCCTGAATTTGTTTTTAGGCCCTTGTTTATTTTTAAATGTACACGAACAATGTACATGAACAGAACGAAAAAATGGGCTTTTTTAAGAACTTTAAGTCCCCGTAAAAAACATTTAGACTTCAAGATCGGAAAATTAAGCGCCGCAATATTGCTCAGTTTTTAGTATCTTTCTACTAAAACCATTCCCAAGTCCATCTGTTCGGTGGTTGCTAAGAAAAAGAACCAAACATCTGAAATTGGAATTGCATAGGGCTCGAAAGCTAAATTTTGTTTTGCATTGTATGTCTGAAAACCGCCTTCGGGTAAACAAGTCTCTGGTTTAGGCTTGACTAGTTGTAATGCCTGACGTTGGCTTCGGGGCAGGCCTCTTGGACAACTTTCATTTAGTTGTCGAAAGTTGTCTAGAACGTCTTAGTTAAAGAGGTCGAAGTAAAAAAGAAACGCAACTGCATAGTTTTATATGTCTCTAAATGCTCTTTTTTATTTATTTTCAGTCGTCTGTTTTTGCAATGTTCAGTATATGTAAGGTGACCATAATTTTCGGAGTGAAAACCGGGACATACGTTTGTAACACACTTTCCTGTAAAAGGAAAGTGAGTTACAAATCTCATAAACGTAAACACGCACACTTTTCAAGACTCGTTAGTAGTGATCAGAAGTTCTTATTTTTTATTTTTTAAACAATGGGGAAAAATGTTGCCAACCAAACCGCATCAAATTTAGCTAATGTATGAGTTTTCCGCATACACCTTTATTTAAACAAAATGTATTCGTCGAGTGAAGCATGCGGTAAGTTCCGTAGTATGTTTGTTTTTATAACATTGCGTTTCTAGCAAGTAAACATGCTTTCGGTTAAATTTCATTCGCCTACTACTGATTTCGCAACTACAGTGCGTTTTCCAACGAAAACAGGAAATAAGCCTTGTTAAACCAAAAAAGACGGGACTATCCAAGTCACCCTAAGTATTTCTGCTTTTTTTGCCAGAACTTCGCAATAATTGATTGTAATAAAATTATTTTACTTTTTAGCGTCAAGGACTGAACTGAGAATATCCGAGGACTATGAAATGCTTGTAACAAACTTCTCGAATGCGAAGTTGATTTGGAATTGTGAGGTCATTCAAGGCGTTCTTGATCCACTTCCGCCATTCAAGTGAGTCTCTGTATCTTTATTATTAAGGCGTGAAGGTTAGCTGCCTACATCTTGAAAGACAAAACACCGAGTGTTGAAAAAAGACATAAAACTTAGATAATCTTATTTTACTAAACGGACATTATAATACCGGATCATAACGTCCTGTTTCCTGTAGTTTACATGCCGAAAGAATCGACTTAAGAAGCAGCTGGGAGAAACGAAAAAAAGCAAAGTCTATCGCTGTTCCCGATCGCCTCGGCTATGCTGAGGTGGGACTCCCTTTATATTTTTATATTTATATTTATATTTATTTTTATAAGTTATATTTTTCGAAAAGAGAAAAACCGTCGTTGTAACGTTTTATTTCTATTCATTTATTAATCGCCCTTCAGGAGCTTGTCACAAAAAAACACTCCGAATTTCCAACGACATGACGGAAAGACGCAAGGATCCGCTTTAGTGAAACTACCCAAAGCACCTATGGCTTTTAACGTGTTTGTGAATATTTTTACCACACAAGTAAAATATAAATATATTAGATATTTAAAAATAAACACATTTTGCCGACTTGCATCCAGCCTAACAATTCTCGTCTTGAATCAGCACCCAATGTTTTGGCGTATTTAACAAGAAGGGAAATATCGGAAAGCAAACTTAATTGCCGTGAAATTTCAAGATGCTCTTCACATGCCTTAACATTTTATATTGTTGCATATGTTTACCTTTATTCTGATACATAGATGTGTGAAAATCAACGACGTGATCATTCTTCGTATTATTTTCCATTTCACATAGTTTAATAGATTTATTTTATTCAAATATGCGTATAATCATTTTCCGAAAAGCAATTTACAACTGACACTTTGTTTTGTTCTCATCTTTGACCTCTCTCCTTTAGAAACCAGACGGTAGGTCTCTTGCTGTCATCGAAGAAGGTGTCGTGGTTGGCTACAAGTCCAGTTTTCTACCTGAGGCATCGCTCTTTTAACGAGGAGGGCACAGCATCGAAACTCTCGAACACTGTAACACTTTACCTAGAAGACATCCCCAAAGACATCCCCAAAGACATCCCCAAAGACATCCCCAAAGACATCCCCAAAGACTGTAATGAGACTTGTGAAGACAGCGATGATCTAGGCTGGGTTTACCTGATACTGGTAGGAACATCTCTGGGGATCCTAACGATTGCAGCCATCTTAATAGCTACTTATTTTGTTTCACATCGAAAAACAAACGAAGAGACTGCGACAAAATAAATTGCTCCATACTTTGACAACTGGAGTCAAATATGCCTTCCTTAACATCTGAGTGACCACATGCGCTGTTATAAATATGGTCATTCTTGTACATTAAGGCTGGGGTATCACGGCGGCCATCTTGAACAAGCTAGTAGTTCAACCACCAGGGCGGCGTTGGCTGTCCGTGTGAGCCCCTCGATGTGTTTGCGTTAGTCTCTCAAGTAGCGTCAAATGCGCCAGTTCACAAGGCCCGAGTCTCGAGCGGCCCTTGGAAGCGAATGGAGGTGGAGCACCCGCTTGTGGCACGTGTCTTGCGCCTTTCCACAACAATGGTTGGCGGTACTTGTAAAAAGGCATTTATCAAGGGGCTTTAGTGTGAGCACGGTGGAAGAAACCTTTAGTGATGACTCTGTCCGACGAGGCGACCACATTATGTTCGGCGCGCGGGGATAGATGGCGCTCAAGAATCGGGTCCTTCCCAAACCGACCGTTCCGGTTGTTTCTCCCTGCGGTGGTCTCGCATTCCTTCGTGCACCACTTCTTGTTGTACCTCACCGTTGCCACGCCGCCACCAAGTCGCCAGAGTTCGTAAATTTGTGTCCTCTTCCTTCTTCTTCTTCGGGTTAAGGCTCACCTTCGTGCACGATGCTGGCACCTGTGATCGACACAGCACCGAAACACGAGGCCAGCCACTGGCCGCGCACCACCACCGCACCACCACACCGCGAAAAAGGCGAGTACGCTACACCACCGACACCGTGGCCGCCGAGGAGGAACCGCATACCCCAGCGCCCTCCGCGGCGGCGCGGAACTAACTACTCCTGGTTCGAGGCTAGCTCCGAACACGATCTGGTCGCTCGCTCCGCGCGGGAAGAGCGGCCAGAGTCGTCACCTAAAGGTGTTTCTTCCGCCGCGAGTGTGAGCAAATGCTGCGGAACCCTGCGCGCCAATTTCGAAAATCGCTTTCCCCTTCGTTTGCGACCTTGAGTTTACTCGGCTGTTACGCCCCTCCTTTCACGTGCTCACCCTCTTGAGCGTACCGCGTACGTTCATTGCTGAGAGGACAATGTACCGGGTAATCTCCAACTGAAAGCTTCCTGCCCCAACTTGTCCATCTGCCAAGCGATCTGATCGAGAATGGCGTTTTGAAGCGGTGTGGAAAACTTGGACCGTCAATTTTGAACTATGCTTTTTCGAAGTTGCACAAGTTGTGTACAGGGCTGGCAAAGGCACGGGCGCGAGGATGTAACTGTACACAATGCATGGATTGCAGGAGCACTCGCGCGTACAAATAGTAGAAAGCGCTTTCTGAAACCAGGACGCCTACATTCCCCAGCGTTGCAATCCTATGTGTAAAAAAGAGTACACCATTCGATAATGCGTCAACGGCTCGTGAGTTCGTGAGCACAACAGTATACATCTGAGCGCACCCTGGATACCGGCCGTACGAAAGAGACGCCGGGGGCTTCCTGGCACCACTGCCTCTGCTTGCCCGCGCTGCCGATTGGCGGTGCCACATAAACTGACCGGCAGCGGCCAATGGGAGCCTCGTCGACGCGCGCCAGCCAATGGGACCGAAGCCGAGAATCCATCAGCTTAACTCCGCTCCTATTGGGATCGCGGAAACTAGGTGCCGTTTTCGCGCTTCAAACTGATGACGTCGGCTCGATCCATGGGACAGTTAATGCTGTCGCATTAAAAAACCACTTGGCGCCTATATGAAAGTAAATGGAAAACGGATTCATACCGGTAACAGTTTGGCCATACCGGTTACCAGATTGTCAAAGGGTCACCCGTAAGAGCCATAACGGTCACCTATTTGGCCAAACAGGTCACTCCTTTGGCAAACAGGCCACCCGTCTGGGCAAATGGGCCACTCGTTTGTTCAAAGTTGTGCGCACGTTTGCTCAAACCAGTCACCACGATGCACAAACGGGTGCACCGGTGACTGGCAAACTGAACCGGTTTAATCAAAAGGCTCTCCGGAGCCCGTTTGATACTGAACGTACAGATCGTCGGCATGGGCACGTCAGCCGTGGCAGCATTTGTTTCCGGAAGGCCGAGAGCGCAGGTTCATTGATTTCGAATCGTCCGCGTAAAGGCTGAACTCCATAGGACGAGTATGCTGCGAATAACCGACGAATTTTGCCCGAAGGCTTTGCTTTGCGCGTGAAATCAACACAGTGGCTGCTACGTCACGCGCAAAGCGAGCGTGCCGTTGGGCGGCGTTCGCCAGTTATTCGTCGCATAACTCGTTCCACGGAGTTCAGCCTTAATGCAAGTAATTATATTTATATTTAATTGCGCTGATGTTCGTTTATACTGTAACTGCAAAGTGCAAAAAAAGATTTTGTTACGTTAACGCGCGACGTTGGCGAGCCGAATTTTTGACAGCACTTTCAAACTTTGGCGTTCTTCCTTGTCTCAATTTACCTATTCAGCTCGAATCTCTCTCGCAGAAGACGCGACCACGTGAATGAATATACTGCTAGACCCGTTTCACCTCAAGAACCGTAGTAAAAAAAAGTCCGGCACCTCGAGGAGAATTACTAATTTCCCCCTTTCTGTGGAGAATTAAGACATATGTAGGTGAATTTGAGATTAGATTTATGCTATCTTATTAAGACGCACTATTCTGAAACGCTAAAGGCATCGCTCTTTCCTCCGACAACCAAATCTCGTAAGAACTACTTCGCGCCGCGTATGAACAATGCGCAAAACTTGCTTTTTTCTTAAGGTGAAAACGGGTATAGACTCCGTTTCACCTCAATACAAGACACAGCGAAGGTAGCGCGCGAACATATAGTTGCAAGAACATCGAGCATTGCGAGAGCACGCCCGCCGTTGAAGCAGTCAAATTACGAGCTCGCGCTGAGTGCTTTCTTCGCTCGGGAGCAAGCCGAGCCTCTGGCCGGCGCCATTTCCAGCGTTCGAGCGTGCTGAAATGTGGGTGGTTCGCCTGCTTTCCTAGGCTGCAAACGCGTCGTGCTGGACTGCCTGATTAAAGGGTACGGGGTGTCCCGGTGTCCTGCGCCTTCTCAGCGCCCCCTCCCTCCTCTCTTGTTACCTCTGTCACGTGACCCGAGGGAGAGGAGGCACCAGCCAGCACCACCAGCGAGCGAGCTACACGCGCGCGTCTGGCAGCGCGCTGGCAGCCGCTTTTTTCTTTGTCTGCTTGTTGTCCGTTGCAGTTCGAACTTCGTTCGTCCTACCTGCCTCGTTCTGTCGCCGCACCCTGCGGCCTTATTAGGATGTCTCTCGACGGCGTATTGGATGTGCACCAAAGCGATCAGTGTTCGAAAAGTCCTACGCGTATATCGGCAACAAGAGATTCTTCAAAGAACGTCAGGAATTCTTGTCGGTTTGGTTGGGTTCGGCAAATGCTAGCTTGTGTGCCACATCATGTTGAAAGTTCCAGGAGCTTTCCTTCTCGTTTGTGTGTTTGTCCTGCTTTGACCGTGCGACATATATCTTGGATTACATCTTTGAAGTCCGCTATTAATATGGTAAGTGCACTGCAACCTACTTGTTGGCAACGATTGACCGTTCTTCTACGCGTACTCTTCCAGATTATCGATAGAATTATGCAGCGCCTATTCTCGCGGCAGCCAGGAGAATAATTTCCCCAAAAGTCTACCACAATAGTCTAGAATTACCTCGGTTCTTGTTTGCTTTGCAATCTTCTCAGTTGTATAAAAGCTTAGAGTGCCTCTTCACATTTCACAGATCGCTTGTACGTTTGTACTTGTCTACGGAATAGGTTGTAATAAACTTCTAGGAGAATTGAAAACAATAGTTTGTGTCTGTTTTCCTGCCCATTTGCAAGCACCTGCGCGAGCACATTTTTTCTACGTGTTTTCTCCATGTTATAAATAAGTTTGAGTTTCGGGACGTCTTAAATAAGTTTAAGATAACTAACCTTTCAGGCGATACCCATTTAGGGCTAGCGAATAATTTGCCTGCCTATCCGAAATGGCGCGTTCAAATGTGTGTCACGTGCCATGTCGAACGGGTACTCGTTTCAAACAGGTACCGTTTTAAACGGGTACTCGTATCCCATAATCACGTTTGATTCGAACGGATGGACAAGTTTGCCACCCGTTTGATTCAAACGGGTCGACCAGTTTGCCACCTGTTTGAATTTCAAATGTTTTGTTTTCAGAAGTGTCAGGCTCGGGTAGCGCGCTCATATAATCGGGCATAACATGCGACATACGTTGGTAGAAAATACGACACACAAATAAATCTAGAAGCGTTCCTACAACATCAATAACAACGAGCGCTCGACCATACAACGCAATGCGAAACCATGGAGAGCCTGGCCGCTTTTGCCCACATAGCTTCTGCGCATGCGTGGCCTTCCGTCCGTGTTGTTCAACAGAGCCGTGCCGCGTGTCGGTCTATCCATTTTTCCAAAAAACGCTCCAAGGCCGCCGCCATGTTGCTGATGATGATGCAGCTGGTGCGAGTCTTGCGACTCCTGTCAGCTAGAAATTTTCTGCCACACTCTTTGTCTGTGGAAACCCGCTCAGTGCTATTCGCCACCTATGTTTTGCGGTTTTGCATTCGACGTTTTCCGACCTGTCTTGAAAGTATCCACTTAATTTCTCTTTAGCATGCTGCGTACTCTTTTTGTGTTATCTTCCACTGCGAGAAAAATGGCTAGTGAGTGCCTGGCATTCAAGCGTTTCTGCTTGACATTCACGGGAAACAAAAGAGGAAAAGGAGGTTGAACGGCCCTCGACGCGATTTTGCGAACAATGACAACTGTCTCCCCCCCTCCTCAAATATAATCCGTGTAAGTCATAAACAAAAAGGCTCGAGGTACATCTAAGCACTTCTTATGAGTTGTGAATGCGAAAGCCGGAATATTTTTTTGCACGCGCTCTCGTGAAGTGGCCGCGCCCCGCTGACGTCGGCCGTATGTACACTCCGAAGTCTGGAGAGGAAGAAGAAGATTGGATGGAGTGTGGTCGTGTCTCGCTTGTGCTCCGCTCCTCTGATTTTGGACACAGTTTTTTTTTTTTATTTTAGCTGGAATCAACAGCACGTCACGAACGGACACCTTGTATATCATCATTTGTTCAAGGTGGGCCCTTGTTTTTCACGAATTTTGAGGCTTTGAAGTGTTCGACGAGCCATGTCGTGAGCTAAGCCTAAGCTTAGACCTACCGGCCAGAAGTCGTCGTCGGCGGCTGAGGCTCCGTTTGGAGACTGATTTAGCCATGATGGAGACCGTGGAAGGTACGGAGATTGATCCGGAAGAGTTGAACGTGCCAGGACAATGGTACGTTAGTAAGAAGAAAGGGAAAGCGGCCCCCCTAGTGGACAACGAGGCACGCCATATGGAACGGCAGCTAGCCGCCGAGAAGCTCGGAGGGAGGAAGATGGCGGCAAAGTCGGTTGAAAGGCAGTTTGCCCGAGTTCCGGACGGCGCCGACAAAATAGTCATGAGGCCGCACGGCGGTCTCATACGTATGATGAAATACGGAAGTGCGTATTTGGCCGACGTCATACTTAGGGCTGCTGGTGTCATCCAAGACGCGGCCGGGGAGGACGTCATCTTGATGAACGTGAACCAATATTCCATTCTCGTCGCCACCGTCAGCGCAGAGAGGAAAAGCAAATACGCCGACTTGAAGCTCATCATGTTTGAAGAGGAAAAGATAGAAATGACTACGTACATCGCTATGCCGGAGGACTGCGGGAAAGACGTCGTTCATGAAGTCCCTTTGTCCTTCTCGGACGAAGATATTTTGAAAAGGCTGCAAATCTACGGGAATCGTCCGGTCCTAGGAGTGCGAAGACTCGGAAGAGAATCGAGGACAGTTTTAATACTCTTCGAAGACAAAGAGGTACCGCGCTGGGTGCGACTCACGCCCGTGGCGCAACGCTGCGTACTCTACCGCAAGAAGTACGAGGTTTGTAACGCCTGCGGCCGGCTCGGGCACCGCGAAGACGTCTGCCCGGACCCCGGAAATGTGAAATGCCGTGGCTGTGGCATGGAGAAACCGCCACAAAACCATTTATGCGAGTCCAAGTGCCAACTGTGCGGGAGAGGACACCCGCTCGGTGACAAAAAATGTAGAGGACTCTACCGTGTCCCTTACGAGGTGAAGAAGAAGAAATGGGAACGCAAGATCAACATGCAACAGCATCATCAACTTCAGAAAAAGCAGCAAGCCGGAGCGACCGCCGAGGGGAATCTCCGAGGTCGTTCCAAGGTCAGGCGCGGAAACGAGGACTTTCGCGCCAGAAACGACTCCTTCCCGAGGCTGGAGGAGACAACAGGGGGAAGCAGCAGCGCAACCGCTCGCGCTCCCGCACCAGGGCGCACACTGGATCCAGACCCGGGGGAGATCGAGTTCCAGGGTCCCGGTGAACGCGTGGACAAAGAAGCGCAGCCCGAGCAGGGATCGAAAAGGTTTAAGCTTTGGCAGTGAGGTTTCCCAGGCAAAAAATAAGAAGGACGAGGAGATCGATAAATTAAAGGGAGTGTCCGGTGAAATTTTGCCTTCAATAAAACAGTTCAAATCTATTGTCATTACGTCCAGATATACCTTCCGCACGATATCCTGAATTTTTTATGCTCCCTTGCAAGGGTAATTGAATTTTCATCCCGGTCCAAACTGCTGAAATTTTGTCGGCAAATATACGGCGTTTGCGTTGGCAACATTGTCAAGAGCAGACGCTCTGACGTCACATCAGTGATCGCGGCCGTCCTCGTGTGTTATCAAGCGTTGCGGAGTTGTTCCTGGTCCCTTTTTTTCTAACGTGATTTTGCCCTACATCTGATTTTTATGCATGGGTGGTGACTTCTGTTGTGCGGTGGGGTGCCACAACGATCGGGGGGCAAACCAAGACGTGACGTTCCATGTGTTCCCGCGAGATCTGCAGCGGCGAGCAAGGTGGATTGCCGCTGTGCGTCGGGCGCACTGGGTTCCCACGAAAACGTCTCGCTTGTGCAGCGTGCACTTTACAGACGAGAGCTACGAGCTCAGTTCGCGGCTTTCGAAAGAGTTCGGTCTAGGGCAGAGATCTCCGAGACTGAAGCCTGACGCCGTGCCGACTATCTTCAACTACGTCGTTGCGCCACCAGCCCCTCTCCGTGGCGCGTTTGCGAAGAGGAGACGCAAGGACGTAAGTCAAATATTGGTTTCTAAATGCGTTCGGTTCTTTAAAAAGTCACGACGTGTTTTCTATGACGCACACCAGCTCCGACTCATGCCGTTTTGCTCGCTATTGAGACCACGGGGAGCTGATCTATATGCGCGCGAGCGCTCTCTCTGCTCTCATTACTGGTAGATTTATCTTGTCTTCCTAGTTCACAAGTACTTTTGACAAGTTTGAGTAATTATATATTGGCCTACTTTGGGTTTTGCTTGTTGAAGTTGTGTGAGAATAGCAGACGAATGATGCGATGGGGGTGCGACGTTGTTTACAAACGCAGGCTGTCGACGAAGCCATCGCCGAACGCGATGCGACGGGTGCTGCCAGTTCGGTGCCGGACCCAAATCCAGACCCCAGCCCAGTTGGAAATGGAGACCTTGTTGCGGACTGCGAGCAGCCTTACATGGATGTTTCTGACCCGGAGCCTGAACCGACTTCACGGAATGCCTGTATCTGGACACAAACGGACCCTCTGCCAACATGCACGCGACGGATCCAGACCAAGATAAAAGTCAGGTGCATAGGTGAGGATGTATCAAGGCTAGTTGGTTCATGATGCAAGGAAGTCGACAAAAACAAGCACTTCCTTGTGATCGTTTTTTTTTTTTTTTAAACGGGGATATATCTGTTTAATTAGGTCTAATTTGGATCTGATTATGGCGGTGGACCTTTTCTGCATAGGGACAGTACCGAGCAGCAGTGTACGTTCTGCAGGAAAGAGCTTGTTTCATCAGCTCAGTGACAGTCCTGCATTCTGATATTTGTCTTTGCTGAGAGTAAAGCCTGGGTCACACATTTGCGTTCGAGTGTGTTGCGGTCAGTTACAGAAATGCGGATGCAGAACATTGCAGAAGACGTTTGTGGAAGGCATGTACACACAGTAGTGTAGAACGTTATCGGCGCTTGCGGCTCACCAATAGCAAGCAATATCCACGGAAAGCATGCCGGCGCCCGGCAGCTGCCGGCAGCCACATCGACACGGCTTTTTGAAGTTCTCTGCTGGTCCGCACGACTCTGGCTGCTCGTACTGTCCCAACCTTGGAAAGACCTGCTTCCGAATCCTGATGTACTCCTGAACAAGACAGATCTTGTTCATTGTCACATTAAAGACGGCGGTGACAACAACGCATGTTCATCGACTACCACTAGAAACTTTTTATGCAAAGGGTCTGAAAACACGACCTCGCGGCCGTGATCTGAGAATGTCTCAAATTCTGATGAGGGTTTGATGAATGTGACAATAACAAAAAAGTCGGGAAAGGCAAATAGCATTCAAAAATATTTCTTATCCTGATGAGAGCGGCGGCACGACCGGCAGTCGCTATCTCTAAACAGTGCAAGCTCAGCTAAATGTTAGGCTACACAAAGTCCAGATTAGCCCTTTGTACAATAGCGATGGGAATTGAAAGCATTTTGATATTCCTTTGATACACTGGCAAGACTCTTGGAAGTACCAACAACAACACGGGCATCCCCTACCACCAGTACCACCAGCGAGAGAATACACAAACTCAACTCTGTTACGTCGCAGCGCGGTGGTGGTGCGTCAAGTGCACTTCCGGTCTGGGGCTGTGGGCGAAAGTCACCATGCGAGACGTGCATTCCTGCATTGTATTGAAAGAAACGGGACAAAAACCTGCCTTCTCGTCAAAACGCCGCGCCTGGGGCCGTACCAAAAGAGTCGAGAAAGGTTTGAAGGTCAGTTTTCATGTGCTCGGTTCGTCCGAAAATGTGGATATGTGCCGTGAAAAGGGAAAACCAGACGCCATCGGACCACGATCGCTTGGGCGGGAAGCACTTCGGGTTGAATTCACAGATGCTTGTGGTCATCAGATTTATTTGTTTGGTTCTAACATGAACGCCAGAAAACCATCAAGTTGGACGGACCACCTGCGGACTACGTTCAGTGCATCTTCAAGTTCAAACGGACGCCATATTGTTCGAACTGTCGTTTGCTCTTTCAAACGTTACTGCTTGTCGTCTGCTCTTTTAGTCGACACCGGCCCGTAGACTAAGCGTTGGCCCGGTAATTGCGATAAGAAGTGCAGGCCTCAAAATAATTTGAAGGTTGGTTGGGGTAAGCAGGCTCGGTGTAAACAGTAGGTACAAGGAGATGTTGATCATTGTGACCAGTGGCCATTACCAACTTGTTATGCCTGATTCACTTGGTCCGATTCTGCTTGCGATTTTCAGTATCAACCATCTCGGCTGTGGTTCACGCTTTTGAAGCCCGAGCAACATTGTGACTGAAAATTACGAGCAGAATATCATCATACGAATCAGGCTTTAGCTTCCATTCTGCGGCGTCCACGCGGAATGTATCGTCGCATGTCACATTATTCACGCGAAGTTTTGCGGTGTAGCGAGCCTCGGTAATGTCGCTGAGGCCGCTCAAGTAGTCAGACTTTGCCAGGAAGATGTAGAATCAACAATTCCACCGCGAAAAAGAGCACGAGGACTCACACCGACGCCGGCAACATCACATTTCAATGGTTTGTTTATGGGCGACGGCGAGCTTCTTGCCCACACTCCCTCGCGCATGCGCGGTGCTGGTGGCGTTTGCTAGGGGCGCTCCGGATTGTTTGTAAACATGAGTTAGTCTAGATTCTGATAAAGTAAGGAGCGAAAAGTACTTCTGGTGTGAATATATCCAACCACTGAGACCGGTGAACATCATCCTGTGGTAATCCTCGGGCTGTCAAACGCAGAAACACTTCGTAACAGCACATTTTACCGACAACTCGACGACGCGGGCGAATGGGGATAAACAAACAACATGGCGGACTGTTACCGCGTTGCTGTGGGCCTCTGATTGGCCCACCACAGCACACCGCAAGCATTTCTGCACTCAAAGTTGAACCGGGTCCTACTTCCTTGCAGTGCTGTGCGGTAGGGCAAACGTTGTCCCGTCGCTAGGTGACACGCTTCTGCAACTGACCGCAAGTGTGCCGTTCTGCTCTCGAATGCAGTCAAACGTTAATGGGTGAACCAGGCTTGAGTGCCTTCTCAGCTGCTTGTTGGCTAGCAGGCACTATCGACCAAGGAAAAGGTCTAATCTGTTTGTGGGTGATCAGAAAATATTTTGGTGAGAATGTCTCACCCACATACGCATGACAAAAGAGGCCGCACAGCATGTGCAGTTTATTGCTCTTTGAATGCTACCCTTGCAAAATTTGAGCTTGTTCTAATGCCTGAAGATTGTTCACCGTTGCAGGTACCCAGACAGCATTTCCGAAACTGAGCAAGGAAGTGCAGACCGAGACCACCCAACACACAAACCTTCTGCCAGTTTTGGCAGAAGCTCTAAGAGATGATGCTCATGGCTCGGACTCAGATGAGTAAGTATGCTTTCACACTGAAATGCGTTTTGCCATGCATCTTTATAAGTGCAACGCTATGGCTCCTCTCGATTCGTGAAATGACACCCCACAATAAGAGGAACATTTTACTCTCTTGCAGGGATCCTCGGTTCACTTTTGGTCGTATTTCTTTATGCTTTACCCAAAGGCCCATATAAGTGGACCTGAAATGCACTGAAGGAAAAATGTTCCTCTTTTATGGCACATGACATCTCTTGCCAAGATCATGATGAGAGATTCTCTTGGCTCCCTTGAAGCAGTTTAGCACGGCTAGCTCTCTGAGGGAAGATGGACAGCACTGCAGAACAGATTTCTTATCCTTCAAGCTATATACATGATTTGTGCAATCTGATTTAGTTACTGCAGTCTCAAAATTAGCCATGATTTAAAAAAAAAAAACTGAGACTGCAGGTAACGACACACACACATTCAAAAGTCTCAACTCTTGAATTTTGAGACTTTTGAGTGTGTGTGTTGTTACCTGCAGTCTCATTTTTTAAAATCATGTTTAATGTACACCAGCTCGTTTGCACCCTTACATTTATTTCTAAGTTAGGTTTTCCACAGTTTTAATTTCTACTTTGAGTTACTTACTCCCACTTTATTAAAAACTTGTAGATTCCTGAATACTAGACTCTTGGAATGAAATGAAATTTGGAAATATCATGTACAGAACTTATGAATGGCATACGGCGTACCTAAAGAAGAATTTGGGTCAGCCTTGTGATCTTTACTCGTCGCCGACATCTCAGCTATATGACGCTTACATGTCAAGAAGTTTCTGTCAGATTACAGACATCTTGGCTGGATTTCAAGCCCACAATATGGGGATTTGTGTGCTGGCCTGGGGTTTAAGCCCACAATTTGGGTATCTGTGTTCTGAAATTTGCATGGGAGCCACCTAGGCACGCAGACGTCTGGAAATGAGTCTTGGTTGTGGTGATAATCATTCAAACATCTCGTGTTTTTGCAGTGATCCTCTGGGTCTACTTCTTCAGGATCCAAGTGATCCTGAGTACCGTCCAGACCACTCAGAGGATGAAGAGTTGAGTAAAACAACTTTTTCTGATTGGAACTTCCATATGATGTATATTTAGCATGACACTGTTAATGCCAGTAGCCCATTGTTGGTCTTGTTTCTTTTTCTCTTAGGAAGGGAGGGAGAGCTAGAGATACCTTATTTTAAGTTAAATAATTTTTATAAAAGCTATATGGCCCTCCCGAGCTTCAATTAAGTTTATTATTAGTAGAGGGACGAGAGCTGCTGAATCAGGGCTGCAGCTTATAACCGGTAAAATTTAATGACTGTCCAAACCCCGTTTGAACAAACCGCTCAACAAAGGCGGTATACATTTTTCTTTTGATTGAAGTTTAACTTTCCTTGCTTCCTTTTTTTTCTATCTCCAAGGGCCCCAGGAACTGGCGCAACACCAGAGGAAAGTGAAGCAGCCGCCGACAAGTACATCGTGTTTGGGTCTTGCCTCAAGAAGCTCCTGAAGCGGTGCTCGGATTGCTTCTCCATGAACACCCAAGTCTCCTTTGACCTCGTCGGATCCATGGTGAAGGCCACCACCACTTGCAGCGCTGGCCACACCAGCATCTGGGAGAGCCAGCCTAAGTGTCATGGCAAGCCGGAGGGCAACATCCTAATGTGTAGTGGGATCGTCTTCAGTGGAGGCTGCCCAACAAAGGTGCTCCGCCTCTTCGATATCATGGGTGTCGCCAGAATCCATTCCACACAGTTCAACGAGTATCAGAGATGCTACCTGCTCCCAGCAGTGATGAACGTAAGCAGCTTAGATTGTGCTATCTTTAAGAATACGTACAGCAAGTTTGGAAAATAATCAAAGACAAAGGATGCAACTCTCCCGTGTTGTCGTCTGTTTTTGTTTTTACTTTCCTAATCAATTGCTGTAAATTTACATGCTCCTTAATTTCTCTGTTTAGCAATGCTCTGTTCTTCTGCAACAGGTATGGAGAGCTGAACAACGCACTCTCTTCAAGAGCCTGGAGGGGCGCCCACTACGGTTGGCCGGCGACGGCCGGTCGGACTCCCCTGGCTTTTCTGCCCTGCACGGGACTTATTCGCTGCTGGAGACATCGATCAACCGTATTATTCACCTGGAACTTGTACAGGTGGGCATTGCAAATGTTTTTCACCATTTATATAACACTCCAGTCTAGTTTCACAGGAGCGTGAAGGTGAGTTCTAGCCCCGGAACTACCTGCATACCACTTGTGTATTGTAAAGACTGGAGACTAATAGAGAAGAAAAGATGGTCAGACAATGCAAAGAAGAGAGGGACGCACCAAATGCAAGTCTCCTTCCGGGTGCTGAAGAAAGGCTTGCCGGGTTTCGCTTGTCATTCAATGTATCTAAGTGCTATTTTTGTTTGAAACATCACAGCTGCATGTGAAAATTTACAGTGATAGCTGTTAGTGGGACCCTTTCTGGTTTCGTGTTGTCTGTGCGTGCTCCACATCGACGAAAATGTCACAAAAATATGTTCCCAGA